>CAKAOH010040479.1:0-17663 GCA_916701665.1 Sebastiscus tertius
CACTATTCAAAATCAAAGCTTTAAAAGATGTTTCCAGACATCTCCTCTCAGCGTGATAACTGCGATATAGCAAAGGCAAATCTCCTCCATAGCTTCGCTCTCTGTCCCAGGATAGAGAGATAATCATTTTCAAAACATTCTCTGATATTCCTGATATCCACATTGAACCTGGTCCTGTCTTTATTATACCGGGAACTACAGACTCCACATCTGTATTAAAAAGAGCCCAGCAGCCACTTCCTTATGGTCTGATTACAGCTATAGTAAAGACATTCGTGCTTTCAAAAGTTCCCAGTTTTAAGATGTGGCTCAGTTAAATGACCGATAAAAGTCTGGAAAAAATAAGGTTTTCTCTGAAGAATAAAGAGTCACAACTGGCTGCCCCTCGTCTGTTACCTGAGAAACAAACTGCAGTGGACACTTATCGTGTAGTCGACTGTCCCTTGTTACTTGTCCCCTTTTGTTTATATTATTTTCCATTACAACCTTTATTGTTATATATTAAATATACTGCACAGAAGGGAGGGAGAATGGGTGTGTTAAGAGTACATATATTTATTTTTCTTTTTAATTAAACTTTTTTGTTTATTTATGTTGGATACTATATTGTATTGTATGTTGTATTCGCTTTGTTTTTCTTAAATGAAAATGCGGACTGCATTCTCATGTCTTACATCTTGAAACCCTTCTTTAATAAAACTTGACCAAAAATATTATTACTTAATGTGGCACAGATTTTAAAATAGTTTTTTAATTTTATTTTTAACATGTTTGTAATCTTTCTAATAATATTCCATAATGCTTTAGATTAAGCACAATTCTTCCCAATTTAAAATGTCACTGTTCATGTTATTAAAATATTAGAATATTAGAATAGGTACCTGGTAGTTAAAAAACTTAATACAGTATAAACTCTCTTCGATTTCCCAGATAGTTATTCTCTAACTTTACATCTTCTTCCCTTCTCACTACAGATGTTTAGCCTATTGGTATATTGGTACGCCGTTAGTAAATTGGAAAGAATTGTTACTTTTATAAAGCCTCACCTGATTTTCTCCTCATTGTTCTCTGATTGCATTTTGTAATATGAATTTTGTCACACTTTTGAAGCTATAGTATACACACACACCTGCCAGCAAGAGGATCCCAAACAGTCGGTCATTTCAAGAGTAATTTCCTGAAATGAGCTCAAACATCCAACACACAAATTGCACCATTGTTTTGCAAAAACTGACTCCGAGACTCTTCTGTATAAGACATATCTTTCACTGCCTGCAGGCTCAGAAACAAATCAATATCATCTCAAAACATTTTCCTGAACAGCACACATCACTGTTGAACATTGGGAGGCACATGACAGGGTTTTCATGACAGAAAATCTATGGTGTTGTGTGGGCTTTGTTGCTCACTTGATAATATGAATTGTTGTGTTTATGTTACCTTAGAATGAGCTGTTTATATCTACAGTAGCCCAGAACGGACAAACCAAACACTGGCTCCAGATAAGGTCATTTGTGTTATTGCGTTGGACACCATAGTTCTCCTACACGCTTGACACACGGGAGAAGTGTGCCAATTGGCAGCTTGTTCTGCTGCCTACTGGGGGCAGCAGAACAAGCTGTTAACACAACATTGACGTATTATCACCGATAAAGTAATTATGTACTTATTTACAGCAGCTACGGAGCAACATCAACATTCATTTGGAGTCGTCTGTTCAACATTGTCTCTCAATCAATTTGGTCTCCATCAATTTCTGAGAAAAACATCTGTCTGTTTAGCTGTTAAATGCTCCACTACACTTTGTCTGTCTGAACTTTGGGCCATAAACCAAAACAATGAGCTAAAAGATGCTAGCATGCATCATAAAGGAGAGTGAAACTGCAAAGTTGGATGATTGTTTTCAGTGGGTTTGTCACTCTGAGCAACCACTTTGGTTTTACACATGATGATCCATTGTTGGTCTAAAAAAAGTGCAGCTTTAACTATAAATTTAATTTACATACAGAGATAGTTGGTCCGATCCTTTCTCAAACAGTGTGTAATTAAATGAATATCTGACAGTAGTTTCTTCGTGTAGGGGAGGAACAATCACCACTATGCCAGATAAGAGACCAGAAGGTTTATAGTCCAGTATATGTAAATGTAATGCATACTGCACACTTTTCAAAGAGGTCGCAATAAATTGAAATGTTCTTGTAAAACTCCCCAAATCCAGCAGACTGTTCACTTGAGATTTAGCAGGAAATACGAGGGTTTTACATGTATTAGATGTTTGTTGATGGTTATGTAACTGTCTCACAAAGATGTGTTACTGCACATATTGTTCATCCAGGTTTCCAACTTCACGCTTCAACTGTTAGTCTGAGTATAATGAAGTTATTGTTAGACAGCGGGGGACAATCATGAAAATGAACTTCTGCTCATGATCCTGCCCTACACCAAAGAGTAAGGAACCAGGGTTTAATAATCCCATTTAGTTGAAACAAAAGCTAATCCTCTTAGCAAGTGAAACTTAGCTTATTAGTCAGTCCTCTATCACCCCATTAAGAGGAAGACTGAGGATTATGCTCACTCTGCATTAGTGTCAGGTTTTCCATTTAGTCCAAAGGGTCCATTGTGCCGGCAATGAATTTCACATCATTTCATCCCTCCTATTATCTTCTATTGCAGATGCGAAGATAAGTATGAATGGGCTCAA
This sequence comes from Sebastiscus tertius, assembly GCA_916701665.1. Taxonomy (NCBI): domain Eukaryota; kingdom Metazoa; phylum Chordata; class Actinopteri; order Perciformes; family Sebastidae; genus Sebastiscus; species Sebastiscus tertius. The sequence continues at coordinate 2,702 of CAKAOH010040479.1, forward strand.
ACAAATTAAAACTTAGATATCAGTAGAATCGCTAACTCATGACTCGGGTTTTTATACCCAATACCCAAATACCCAAAATCTTCCAAATGTCTCAAGTTGTTAGTCTCTTCATATCAAAAGTCTGTAGATGTCGCAGCTCTTTCTCCATGTAAACTCATCCACAGCAACAGTAAACACTCAGAGAAAGTGCAGTGGGAGTGTGGTGACGTAGTTTAAAGAGCAAAAGAGACACACACCAGGCAGGCAGGAGGGGAGGTGGAGGGGTCCAACTTTCATGCAGGAGACCGCTGTTCAAGTCCTGTGTGTTATGTTTCATTTTGACGTTACAATCAGCGGCTTTAATCAGTTTTAAGCCCAACCATGTTGTCATTTCCTAAACCTAACTGAGTGGTTTTGTTGTCTAAACCTGAAGTGATGCCAAAGGTAACTATAGTGGTTTTGATGCCAAAAATAAATCGATGCCAAGGGGCGTGATAAAGCGGCAGTATGTGACGACTTGGGATGAGAATGTGTCGGGAATTCAATTGGTTGCAATCTGCAACCTCATCGCTAAATCCTACACACTGGTCCTTTAGAGCTGCAGTGGGTAGAATTGGAGCTAATATGATTAAAAAAATATCCTGACAATAGTGCATGAGACAGGTAATCTGAAAAAAATCATTTGCCTCTGTGTCCTCCGGTGCTCCTAATGGCATCTGCAAGATTTCACAGACCGGAGGAAAACAACCAATCAGAGCCGAGCTGGAGCCTTGACGTCTCTGAGCAGCTGTCAATCACTCACAAACTCTGATCAAACGGTCAAACTAGGCAGCGCTGATCAAATATGAATCAATATTCTGTTTCTGTAATGCCTATTTCTCTCCTCAGATGTTTTCAGAAACATCTTGTAGTGTACTGTTTAGCTGTAAAATGAAAAAGTTTGTGACCCGGGAGCCATGTTGAGATCAATTCAGGAAATACCAAGCTCCGCCTACTAGCCGAAGCACAGCCAATAGGAACGCTCTCTCTCTGAAATGACCTGTGATTGGCCAAAGTCTCCTGTCAAGGGCTAGATTTTTTTAAGCCTGAAAACAGAGCCATGAGGAGGTGCAGAAGTCTAGTTTTCTCTCAGAACACTTGAATTACAATATGCTGAAAGGTTATTATGGGATTTTTGCCCAATGATGCCAAAAATATTCTGCCTACTGCAGGTTTAAGTCTAGCAACTCTATAAACCTTCCATCCAGCGGGCAATCTGCATCTTAACACTCAACTCTTTTATCAGTGGAGCTTTTCAGTAACAAAGTAGATCATCAGGTCTATGGTGAATCTGTGCTAAGCACCGTTTCGAGGACCTGCCTATCACACAAGAGGCGTAGACATTTGCATCGAGTTTGGATCTTGCATTTAGTAATGATTGATGATGACACCTCTTCTTTGCAAGGGCACAATTATATGAGTTGATGGTGCTTAAGAAATTATTCTCAAGGTTAGTTCCTGGATATTTTGGTGGGGAATATATATTTATTCAGAGCAAAGTCAGTGAGTTTCTCACTATTCTGATACTACCACATCCATGATATTCTCCCACACAAATAGTTGTAATGAGAAACTTGTGTTCAAATCATTCATGATAAGTAGCACAAAGGAGACATACTAGGGAGCGGATACAGCTCACCTCTTGAAGCTGACTACACCAATCGTCCTCCACATCCTGTTCTGTGTTTTTACCTTGACTTTGCAGGACTGGTTGTTTGCTTTGTTGAATTCTCAAGCAATGCATTAACAAAAGTATGAAAGACACAATTAACCATGGATTAAAGGCCAGACATTAGTGTTTTGAGCTGCGTGTATTTGTATGTTGTTGTGTACCCTAGTCAAGGTCTCTGTTGAATCAAGCATATCAAGCTCCAAAGCTTGGTTTTCTCATGCTGACTGATGGCTGTCTCCTGCTACTGGAACACAGTAAATGGATTTGATTTTATTTGTTAGATAATTTCCTGTCTTATCCATGCTAAGTATCATAATAAACAATGTCTGATCTCGGGCGCAGCTGCAATGAACATACATCACTGGGCTGATTGAAATTATCGCCATTAAGTCCAACTAATTTAGAAACAACACAGCTGACAGGAGGAAATCACAGATGGCAGTGAACGCATGACAGAGATTTCAATCACTGTCGTACATAACAGCGTGACCTACCGGGGACAATGTCTGATAGAGTTTGATCGGAGCAGTATTTTCCCATCTTAACCTTAATGCATTTTGGTTCTGGTTTCATGCGGAGGTGTGATCTCAGCCGCCATCATCAGGCAGTCTCCATATCTTTCAACTAACTATATTAGTAGAGATGCCCAGGGGGAAACACAAAGTGGATTTCTTCCTAATGATTTCATAAAACATCTTGATCTTTTATCGGATTTGTGGCTTGTTAGTTGAATTAAGTCACTGTAGAAACGATGGAACTATGCCTCAGATAAGATTACACATTATTAAATTGTGTGATAATTAATTCCAGGAAAACTGTAATAATGTCTCTGAAATGCAACCTTCAGATATGTTGAAAAAATGAATGATCCTGATAAGCCGTAACATATAAGTGATGCGCATCGTCAGGGATATAAATGGGAAAACATCAGCAGGCTAGGTGAGGGAATACTAGGAGATGGATGGAGAATATTTACAGATGTTTTTCCATAAACAGGTTTTATATGGTTCTGAACTTGTAATAAAGCCGGCTGCTGACGTGATAAGTGGAAAATGTTTCTCCCTCAAGAGCCTGTTTGAGCGCTGGAAAAGTAATGAACATGTTTTGACTTAAAAAACCTCTATATTTGACAGCATTTTGTGAATTCCTTCTTTCCCAAATGTAGATAACCAAGGGGGCGGGGGAGGAAACGGCAAGAAAAACAATAAAGTCAAAGTGACATGGGAGGTTATATATGTACATAAATACTACATGTGTAAGACAATATTGAAAAAACAAAACAAACAGATATATTACTTCCTCATGTGGATGAAAAGAACCTTTAAGCCATAACTGGTCATCCATTTTGCTGAAGATCGTAAGGTCACGGCGTTCCACCCCATCCTGCTGTGATGGATGAGGAGGGCTCATTTCTGAGCTATTCCATTACTGTGGGGCTGGGCCTGCTAGACAGCACACAGGAGGGGTGATACCATCCATCCTAAGCATGTTAACACAGATCTAGCACACGTATCTATGCACACAGACATGAATCCCCAAAGGAGGAGTATATCTTCTCAGTTTAATAGAATAACCTGAATGACATGGGTAGAAAGGAACTAAAGGTATCTCTGAGATAGAAATCAAGCCGTCTGTGTCACCAAAATATCCACCACATCTCTAATAAATCTCTGTTAACTCAACAGTCTCGCTATTAAAGAAGAATTCCTTCTCAAAAATCTGTGTGAGGCATGCAGTCAGATTATCCGACTGTCTTGGCTGTTTTGTTTAGATGTTTGACATGCTGACTCGGTCTGGAAACGCCACCTGGGAATGGAAATACTTGCAGTCCAGGGTAATGTGGTCCTAATTAGTTCCACCGAGGTTAAGATACCATCTAGCGTGAAGAGCAGACAGCGGGATTCAAAATCATTATCTTTCCGACTCCGAATGAAGTGGAATTATTTTTAGCCCTGTCTTTTTTATATTCTGAATTCATGAAACTTTCTAATTTCCAAAATATTACACTAACTAAACAAGATGAATGCAACTGACAGCATCTGTCAAACAGCCCTTGAGGCTCTGTTATTTGGCAAAGTTTTAACTTGCGCAAATAGATAAATTGAAACTGTGAATAAACACGGTTGTTTCAGTCAAGTTGCACTTAACATCCATGTCTGTCCAAAACGTCATCATTTTATCCTGTTAGACATTTGTGTGAAATCGTCATAATTAGCACATTCATTCTTTGATATAAGTTTTGTGAGGTCACAGTGACCTTTGACCTTTGACCACCAAATTCTAATCAGTCCCTCCTTGAGTCCAAGTGGATGTTTGTGCCAAAAATGAAGAAATTCCCTCAAGGCGTTCCTGAGATATCACGAGAATGGGCAACATGTTCTCATCCCACTTCGTCACACAGGCCCTCAGCGTAATTTTTCACTCGCAGTAAACACGCGATTAACAACCCCTCGGGTCACTTTTCGCTCGCAGTAAATGTGCTTAATGTTGTGAATTAATCAAAAACACTTGATTAGGTTTTGGCAACAAAACCAATTCAGATAGGTTCAGGAAAAAACAACATGGTTGGGCTTAAAATGACTACGTTTGTCCAGTGAAAATGCGACTTAACGTAGTGAACACGGGACACAAACGATCAGCTGATTGTAAAGTGAAAGTGATACTTAACGCAAGGACCACAAACAGTGGTCCCTGTTCTTTAAACTCCATCACCACAGCACGTTCTTGGAGCGTATACTGTTGGGTTTACATTGTAGTTAATCGAAAGCCCGGTGCATAGCATACCTGCCCTAAAGGGTGCCTTGTGCGGTGGTATTGAACATTGACGGCCGTGGGAAAGCCACTGGGAATGAGAATGGGCTGAGATGGGATGGATGTGGAGTCACAGTGACCTTTGACCACCAAAAGCTAATCAGTTCATCCCTGAGTCCAAATTTAAAGAAATTTTCTCCAGATGTTCCTGGGAAATCGCGTCTACGAGAATGGAATGAATGGATGGACGGACGGATAGATGGACGGACGGACGCAATGCTTGCAGAAGGCAGATGGAGAATGATGCGCATATCTTCATATCACAGGGTGAAATTAACCGCGGACAGAGGAATGAGTGTCAGAATGGGCCCTGGAGTCTGAGTCTCTAATAAGCACAGGTTTATACAAACAACTATCCTCTTTATAATTAGCCCTGTTAGTATTCATAGCCTCACACACCTGACCGGCAGGGTGTGCAGTCACTGAGGTCCTGAATTGTACGGCAAAGCTGCAGGCTCTTCTCTATTCACACCGAGTCTCTCAGTTCAGAGGCTCCTTGGAAAAGAGAGGGACAGACTCGAATTACAGAGCAGGAAGTCAGACAATAAATTGTGCATCCAGAAGTCCCACAGCGTGACATTCCCCTGCACCTTCATTCAAATGTTACAGCCAACCTACTCAAAGGCAGCTGCTTTAGCCCTAGTTTGTAGGGATTACATCATAGAAAGCAAATTAAATTCTTTTGAAAAAAGGATTTAATGCTAAGGGAAACTGACTGAAAATGTAAATGTTATTCTGCCATTTTACATTTTCTTTTGCCAGTTTCTCAAACATTTGGTGTCTTTTTATGACTTGGTCATACTGTATGGTCAAAACAAAATCAATTATAACATCCTGCTTTTGCATGAGCTTATCTAACTGTGAATTTGACATGGAGGTTTTAGGAAAGTAAAGGAATAACAATAGCACCTCAGTTGCAGATTTGTATTTTGGGCTTCAGATTAATGAAGATCTTCATTCATTTTTATGAAGTTTGAAAGCAAGCGATGTCTGATGAGCAGCTGAGGGCAATGAAACTGTGAACTCTAATATCTCACAACCATGCATTATGTATGCAGACTGAAGTAGCGGAGAAATGATGGTGGAAACTCCACACTTTTATTTTCCTCATAGGGAAAGGAATACATTGTTAGACATATTAAATGCACGCTCAGCACCGTATGAAGAACGTTGTAGTCAGTTTAAAGCAGCAGCTAGGGGGACTATTATGTGGATATAAATGACATCTGTCACCCTGAAGCATCTGTCACTACAGGCAGAATATTTCATGTTATTAAATGTGTCTTCCTTGGTCCTACAGCGTGATGAGGCACAGTAGATAGCGCAGTCCACAGCATACTGTGGACAGTTGCAATGTCATAGCTCACAGGATTACTGCATGTAGTTGTCCCCCCAAGTGATAAGCCTCTTTCAGATGATAGATTTGACAACATGAACACAGTGCTGTCTCCAAGGAACCATTTCATTCACAAGTCGTTGAAAAGATTACATGCACAATGTTCTGAATGTATTAACGCAGAGCTGATGTTTCTTTTCCCTTGTGTTATGCCATTTACAATCCCCCTGACAACAGAAAGGGCTCTGATCCGACTCTATCAAAACACATTTTATTCTCTTTCCATGTCACGCTCTGACGGAGATCATTCGGGGACATGTCGGGGTAAAACGTCCCGAAGATTCATTGAAATGGCAGCACACAAGTTAATAAAATCAACTCAGTCAAAATGCTTTGTGCAGTCTAGGAAAACACCGAGCAATAATTCAGTTAGATTGTTTACAAAGACAAACCTACAGTAAAGCTCACAACCACCAATCTGTCTTTCACCTTGTTTCACCATGTTAACTATGGGATGGATCGCTCCTACACCGTGCTGAGCCTCCAACGAATGGCGATAGTAACAAATGCAATTGTTTTTGTGGCATATCGGCAAATGAGAGGAAAGTAAATGAAATGTTGCCCTCCGTAAGGAGAGCTGTGCTTCTTGCTACAGCAAAGCTGCTTTTGTGGTCTCTTTAAAATGCAGGCAGGTGTACTGTAGCATGCCTCACCTCAGGTCTTCATCCCTACAATGATGTGGTAGACAGGGATTACGCTGCAGGAGTATGTAAGAAAAACAAACAAAAGTACTGGAAGGTCACGTATTAAGAAAGAATCCAGTGGGGGACCATCGCTCCTCTAAAAGAAATCTGACCTTTAAAGGTACAGTGTGTAGGATGTGACAATATCGAATGGTGAGGTTGCAACCAACTAAGACCTTATTGAACTTCTCCCGTGTGCCAAGTGTGAAGGAGAACTACGGTGGCGGAAGTGAAAACGTTAATGGTAGAGTCTAGAGTCAGTGTTTGGTTTGTCTGTTCTGGGCTACTGTAGAAACTTGGTGGACTCCATGAAGAGGACCTGCTCCGTATGTAGATACAAACGGCTCATTTTAAGGTAGATAAAAAAAAAAAGATTTATATTTTGAGGTGATTATACACTAAAGAAAACATACTTATTTATATTATATTCCATTTCTACCAATAGATCCCCCTAAATGTTACACACTGTTCCTTTAACAACACAGACTGTAACAAATCACACACCTTCTAAGATATTTCATGTTTTTACAAGGGATGTCAAAGTTAACGCGATAATAAGGCGTTGACGCAAATTTGTTTTAACACCACTAATTTCATTAACGCATTAACGCAACTTGCAATTTTTAGGTTGTAGGGATCAGTTTTAAAGCTAAAGTGAAGACACTGGTATCATATGAAACTAAGTAACCTATCAAATCCAGCCCACTGACACACTGACAGCTGCTGTTGCCTGTTGGGTTTGAGTTTACCATGTTATGATTTGAGTATATTTCTTATGCTAAATGCAGTACCTGTGAGGGTTTCTAGACAATATTTGCCATTGTTTTGTGTTGTTAATTGATTTCCAATAATACATATATACATACATTGGATAAAGCAAGCATATTTGCCCACTCCCATGTTGATAAGTGTATTAAATACTCAACAAATCTCCCTTTAAGGTACATTTTGACCACATAAAAAATGTGTGATTAATTTGTAATTAATCACAATTAACTATGGACAATTATACGATTGATCACAATTAAATATTTTAATAATTGACAGCCCTAGTTTACCTTTCAATTTAAGTTTTTTCATTTTTTTTTTTAAATTGAAAGCTTATTCATCATTGATTACTGACATTATCGCAACATTAAAGATGAGTCATCACTGCTGAAACACCATTAAATTGCTTCAGTTTAAAGTGGCATGGTGGCACTTTGGCTGTAACAATAACAACATCTGTAGAAATCCAGCCAGGATTGTCCAGCTCCTCATATCACCCAAAGCTCTACATTTTTAATGCTTAAAAACACAAAATGGCATTAAATAAGCTGTTAAATCTCCCACATAGAGGGTCCAAATCTTCATTTACAGTGTAAATCGAGGAAGAAGAGGAATAACCCATGGCATTCTTATAGGAATATCATTGTTACGCTGCTCTCATTTGATGGTTAATACAGTAACACACACCATGTTTCAAACCAGCTCAGAAAATCTTACATTTACTATGTGAAACAAACAGCTACAAATATTTGTTATCCAGGAAAAATCACACACAGGAAGTATGACTATATGCTTGGCTGCAACAGCAGTTAGTTCAGAATAAATATAAATAACTGAGCTGTTATCATGAGCAGCAGTATCCGCCATCCATGCCTGACAAATGTCAGAGAGAAAGCCATCAAGAAAAAAGATCCAAGAACAAAGACGAAGTGATCTTTGAGAGGTGGAATACAAAAATACCACAGTGTCACCAGTTATCAGCAGCAAGATATCAGCAATAATAAAAATGGAAATGGATTCTGCTTGGATTCATTATTCCTAGCAATACTACTATTACCTTGAATATCAATTGATTGCTCATCCTATACACAACGGGATGCTTTTTGTGTTCATGCAGTCTCATCGGTGTGTTTGTAACTGCGTAACTGTCCACTGAGATTACTTCACAAACATGAAAAATGGCATCATGAGACAGAATGGATATGGTTTAGTCAGTAAGTGGAACTGAGAGACCCAATGAAATTCCCCCAGGAGGCGTTCAGCACTGGAGGGCACGCATGGTCGGTCTGGTGTTTTCAATTTCCTGCTGGGTTTCCTCAGTATTTATTTTCATTGAACCTCTATTTCTACTTAACCTTTGCATAGCAGACTCTGACAGCCAGCAAAAGAGTCAAAACATGTTCTTGTGAGAGCAGGAGAGAAAAAGGAAACTTTACAATAGTGAAGCGCTGGCTTAAAAGCGTGTTTGCAGAGAAACAGTTGAATGTACGCCTGGAGATGTCTCTGAAATAGAGACCAGCAAGACAGAGATTAAAATGAAATTGTCCAATTCCTGAGTCTTTTTGAAACTCGTTCCAGTCACTGTGAGCAGCAGGGAGACGTTTGCAGACAGATGTTACAGCAGTCTGATGTGATTTGTAATGATGTGGCGTGTTTCTATATGGGAGCATAGGGAACATTAATGATAAAAACATCAAGCTACTCAACGGCATCATTGAAACGTGGACAGAACAGTCATTTGGTGTAAAACACAAATACATGTTTTGTTTCAATCGAGGCATTTCTGGTAGCATCAGGGCAGATTATCCAGAGACGTGTGTTGATTTCTCTATTTTTAGTTGACGTATTATTTCCATGAGCTTATATAGTTCTGATGGATGGAGATAAACAACAGAATAGGGGTGATTTTTCTTAACGCTGAGGGACATTTTCTTCCGCCAGTGAACTTCCTTTGTAGATTTTTCCCCTCTTGGTGAGATAAGACTACAAGAATTCAACACAGGAGATGCTGCAGACTCACTTCCCTGCCTTCTACGGCTCTGTGCACGCTGCAATCCAAGTTTCTATCAAACTAACTTAAATAACCGGCTCAAATGACCAGGATGTGCTTTGACCCCGGACAATGAAAATATAATTGAATTTCACTCCAGATATGAAAATATAATGGAGGCTGATGAATTCCAGTCCACACATTTGACGCATGGTGTTAATTAATGCTGAAGGCACATATATGCATATTTCAAAGTGGTGATTCAGGAGAGTATAATATTATTTTTCACTGCTACACTGGAATAGTACAGATGTAGCAACAATTACATACAGTAAGTTGAACTTGATTTAGATTATTTTAAAGGTACAGTGTGTAGGATTTAACGAAATCTAGTGAAGTGGTTGCAGATTGCAACCAACTGAGTACCCCTCTGCTCAGGCCTCCCTTTCCAAGATTGCAGTAACGTGAGCCGCCGAGCGCAAAACTGTTCAGTCTTGTTTCTCCTTTTAGCTCTAGTTTGGTCTCCATCAATTTCTGAGAAAAATATCTGATTTCTTAGCTGTTAAATGCTCCACTATGTTCAGCAGTAAGTTGCTTTGTCTGTCTACAATTCGGGACATAAACTAAAAACGTAAGTTAAAGGGACAGTGTGTAGGATTTGGCTACATTTAGAGGCGTGGTTGCAGACTGCAACCAACTGAGTACCCCTCCGCTCACTCCCCTCTTTCCAAGACTGCGGTAACGTGAGCCGCTGGGTGCAAAACTGTGGTAACGCTATTCACCTCGCTCTGAGGCCATCCTTACCTTAATAACACTACTTTAGGAGCAACGGAAGTCAGACGGCGGCTTGCGGTACCACGGTTTTGCACTTTGCGGCTCACGTTATCACAGTTTCACAAGCATGTCGGAGAACTACGGTGGCCTTTAAGTAGCGTAAAAAAGCGAAAGTCTCTCTCTAAAGCCAGTGTTTGGTTTGTCCGTTCTGGGCTACTGTAGAAACATGGTGGAAGAACATGGTGGACTCTGTGAAGAGGACCTGCTCCCTATGTAGATATGAAGGACTCATTCTAAGCTAATGAAAACACAACGATTCTTAGTTTCAGGTGATTATACACTAATGAATACATAGTTATGAAAATGATATTCCATTTCTGTTAATAGATCCCCCGAAATGTTACACACTGTTCCTTTAATATAAATACTGCACATTCAGAAGGACCCATGTGTTATTGTCTATTTTGTAATGCATATGATATACTGTAGAAGTCTGTCTGTACATGGCTGTAGAAAGTATAGTTCAATTGATAAGTGTATTTCTTTGGTCCTTTATTGGAGCTCTATTACAATGCACAAAAGGATTTGGAGTGCTGCAATAGCTCACAATTAGTTATAAAGATGATTGAGGGAAAACTGCACAAATCAACAGAAAAGAAAACACGTAAGGAGGATAATGGAGAACACCAACAGTGTTGAGCTGCATGCATTGATTGAAGAAAAGATGATTTGGTGTTTGTAGTCATCATCTGTAAATGTTTTCCAGTGTAGATGGTTAAGCTTATCTGTTCCATTTCACTTCCAATGCTAATTTGTTGGTGGTGTACGGTGCTTTAAAGACCTTATGCATATTTTATTCAAAACGTATGTTGTGACACCGTTAAGAAAGATGCTGAATAAATTACGTTTATTATTATGATCCATTTTCTACGGTAATGGACCAAGGTCTCATAATGTTTTGCATCAGTCACTGGAACAAACAGAATAAAATCATAAGCAAAGCAGCAGAAATGTTAGTCTTTGTCACGTTCCAGTGAAAACATGATTTACATTGTTTTGGAGGAACTGAAGGATCAAGTCTTCCTTTATGTGTTGAGAATGTTCTCTAAAAGAGTACTCCAGTGATTTAGCATTGTACTCTTATAACATTGTCGGACTCTTGATGGACAGTTTAAAACACAACGATCAACATTGATGCAGCATCTTTTTTTTTTGTTCCGTGTATTCTTCTTTCTTGTCAAAAACCTGCCTCCGAGATCACCTACAATGTAACTCAACTGCCAACAGTTCGGTCTGAGATTTGGGTGTGTTACGCTCAAGCCCCAGGAAGAGCGCCGGGCTTTGAAGCAAATTTTCATAGTGGTTAAACCGACAATGGAATTACAACTTCTAGATCCGTCACGTGATGCCATTGGGCCTAAAAAGACTTTTTCCAATAGACTTACATTTAGAAAGAGACGTCTGTAAGGGCTGGGAGGCGGAGTTAAAGGAAACGCTACTGCGCCTGCCCGATGATTGCCGGATGATCCAGGTACTTTATCACTCGGCAGTCGAGCCACACACAGATTTCTTTTTTCATTTTCAAACTTGTAGCCTTCAGCTACAACCAACGCTGACTCAAGTGACATCACTTGATTTATTCGCACTCCCCAAGACCTATAAATAGACTTTGATTTATAAAATGAGCGCAATTTCCCTTTCAGATAAATGAACCATTTAAAAACCCAGACGTGTGGAGATACATTTCACAGGACAGCAATGTCTTATTAAAGAAGAGCTGTGAGTGCACTTGATAGACTTTTACTTCACTCGTCTGGGAGCAGACGGGGTTTCATGCACTGTACGATTCAATTCATGAGGGGAAGCTCATTTCAGAATTATTCATAATTATAAGGAGTAAAAACTGATCATGGTTCAGTGATTAAAAAAAAGACTTTAATGAAAATGTGTTTCACCTCTAATTAACCTCTCGTCTGCCTGATTAGCCGGTGGCACGCCTTCTTCTGCGTAAGTCTCTCAACATGATATTATACATAGTAACAAGCACCGACAGAGAGCTGCTGTCCAAGACGACAACATTAAAAGTAAGTGTTGTGGTAGAAGAATTGTTGAGACTGATTGGTAGTTAAAAACATAAAAACACACAAAACTGTGGGTTTAAATGTGGGGGTCATGCTCTACTACTACTACTACTACCACACTCCAGGCACAGATATATCAAAGGGAGGTGTTCTGTGTTGATAGTCTATTGATCTCTGAAACGTCTCCTTTTGCATGCTTTTCTCCGCAGTGAGGTTCATGACACTTGAGTGATGCAAGATGTTTGTGTTCACTTTTCCAGCCAAAAGAAAAAAAAAGGTCTCTGGAGTGATCAGGCAGCCTGCTGCTGAGCGACCCACTCATGTCTCTCAAAGTCAAATAAGCCATAAAGAAAATATGGCTTTGTAATTCAATTCAGCAAACTTTGACTTCTCCCAGAGGGGAAATTAGTCTCTGGGCACAGACACACACTTAAAAAAAAAAAGAAAATCACACAACTATTCAGCAGATACAGTACATTGCCTCCAAAAAATATACGAGCAGGGCTTGGAAAAACTACAAGATTGTATTAATTGCCAAGAAAAAACGTTAATGATGGCAGTGACATAAATCTATTTAACAAAATTAAGATTAGTTGGGTGATGTAATATCACAGTTTGGCATTCAGTGAGTCCTATACTGAATCACTGCTTTATCCCGGTGCTGAACTTACTTTTGCACGAAGAAGCCTTATTCAAAATCTAACCACGTCTAACGCTAAGTGAATCCCTGTTTAGGATGAACACAAATGCCAAAGATCATTTAAGTTAACTCAAAGGGAATCGCTCTGAACATCTACAGAGGATTTTTGTTTTTGTTATCTCTCCACATAATCACACTTTAGTATGAAGGATCCTCTGGTGCATTTATGCAAATTTCTGTTTCAATACTTTCAGCAGTACAAAAGCCATTTTGATGCAAAACCCCGCCACGAATCTCTGAACATGGCACTGTACTATTGATACAGGAAACTAAGTGGAGCATCTGTTCAAATCGACACAAACAAGCCTGGATATAAAGTAGAGCTAAATGTTCCCATGCAAAGTCAGGTGTTTACACTCTGTTTAACTCGTACAGGCATCTATCTATAAGTAGTATGTTTTAGCCGCGTATAGTTACAGTACGGCATCGTGATATTTTATGTTAATAGGCACTTTAGATTAATGTGTGCATCTGCGCTGAAAGGCATGAATTCACCATATCATGGACATATAATGTATTTGCACAGCATTTTATTTGAATCCAGCATCTGTCAGCCCGCATTAAATCATTTCAACATGCCTGCACTGTAATTGCACCACTGATGGCATTGTCCTCTATTGGGAACAATTAATTAAATTGCCATTCACCCATCTGGTTCGGTAATGAAATGCATAGATTTAAGATGCGATGACTGTTTTACATCAAACTGTAAAGATGAAATTCAACTGATGAAAGGATTTTCAAAAACTCATATCCTTCGACTTGGCGACCACGTCGAAACAGTTTAGGCTGAGATTACAAGGCTGTGTGGACCAGTGTTGTAGTACTCGAGATCGGTCTCAAGACCACGTTTTGAAGGTCTCGTCTTGGAATCGAACACATTTTCTACTTGGTCTTGTCTCGGTCTCACAAAGAGAGGACGCAGGACTTTATTTCAAGTTCGGTCAAGACCACAAATGCGGGGATATCATTAAATTGCCTGGGCATTGTCTGATTTATTTGTTAACATCATTAGTGTGATTGGATGTAAAAAATCCTATTTTAAATGCAACAAATAACTTCACTCATCTCTATTGTGAATTTTTTCACATGCAGTCCAAGAGACAGGAGACAATAAAATGTGTCTACCTTAACCACAAAGAGTTCATCTGGAAAACAGCATCCAAAAGAAAACACGTAGCAACATGTAAGTTCCGCAATGCAGACTGAGACGGCTGGGACCACCTCAAACTTTTATCGGCACTTAGAAACACAGATGCATGTTCCTCATTTTATGTGTGTCATGCAGTGTGGGACTCGCACTGGTCTGGTCTTGGTCTTGACTCTGTCTCGCCCTGCCTTGGTCTTGGTCTCCACTTGATCTCAACACCTCAAAGTCTTGGAGTGTGTTCCAATCCACATACTTCTGTACTACATACTCATTATTTTGAGTGCATAGTGCGTTCCAATTGGGTAGTACGGCAAATGCAGTGCACTCAAAGTACCCGGATATTGTACTCAAAACGGTCAGATCGTTGAGTGTGGAACGCTGGACACTTTCCACACTCAACTGCCTCCATCTTGGCTACGTAGCGGAAGGGGCGGAGCCACGACCACTATTCAAACATACGTAGATAACAGAATAAAACAATACAATACGTAAACATACCGGCGCATTTTCAGCCAACATGAGGACACATTGTAGGCGTAGGCGACGACGTTGGAAACGTAATTTCCACTCTGCTTTCATTTTTTCCGGAAGATATTTTGGCGGGTAGCGAGCCGCGGTCAAATGTTGCGATCGTCATTTCCGGTCAGTGCGCCGCAGAGTATTCGATTTGAGACGATCCTACCTCGCTGAAATTTACGCACTACTCAAGTGAGTACAGAGTGCACAAAGTACTCTACATTGAAGTGTACTTCAGGAAGTACGTGGATTGGAACACACTCTTGGTCTTGTCTCGGTCTTGATACACTCTGGTCTTGGTCATGACTTTGTGTCAGTTTAGTTGGTCTAGACCAGCGGTTCTCAACCAGGAGTCCTTGAGGGAGTTCCAGGGCGTCCCCAGAATAATGGGGAATAGTTTATT
>CAKAOH010040480.1:0-145974 GCA_916701665.1 Sebastiscus tertius
TGTAGGGCAACATGGAAGATATGCTGTTTGCTAACCTTAGTTCTTTTAGATAGATAGATGATAGATAGATAGATGGATGGATAGGTAGATAGATAGATAGATAGACAGACAGACAGACAGACAGGTAGATAGATAGTAACTTTATTGATTTATTGACTTTATTGATTTAGTAACTTTATTGATTTATTGATGTTTGTATATATATATCTATCTATATCTATATATAGTTATATATATCTATATATATATATATAGATGATGTATTTGGCTGTAGGGCAACATGGAAGATATGCTGTTTGCTAACCTTAGTTCTTATATTTAGTCTCATCCAGATACAATGGGATGAAAATGTTGTATGTTATTCTCTTGTTTACATCTGTTTTTATCTCATTTTTTGGAGTTCGGCCACAAACTTGTTAGAAATTATAATAATTCAATATTAATAATAAAGTATACAAGTGCAAGAAAGTGAGCTTGTTTTAGGTTTTAGGCTGACAGATAATTTCACTTCAGCTTTTTGTATTCGCACTGTGGTTATGTGTATATTGTGTCTTAATAGGTAGGTAGATAGATAGATAGTAACTTTATTGATCCTGAGGGAAATTCAAGTTTCACAGTTCCATAGTGCAAAACTTGTTAGTAAAAAGGCAGTAAAAAAGTTAGTAGTACAAAAAATATACCAGATATAAAAATACAAAGAGATGAAGATAACTGTTAAAACTGAATATAGTGCAGGGTAACAGCTGTGATACAGGACTATTAAAAAAGTGAATATAGTGCAGAAGAGACTGTTAAAAGTGAATATAGTGCATTATCTGTCCTGCAGACCGTCCTCCTTTGTCCAGAGGTGTTACATTATAGTACACAACTGTAACATCACACACTGTTTAATGGCAGGCTCAGAAACTCGCCTGTAAAAGCCTGTATTTCTTTATAGCCTGGTGTGTTTTTATGGTTAAAGTGTTGGCTAACGTTAGCTGTTTATACCTTGTGAACTACAAACTGCCCTGTGTATCTCAGTCTGGGTTTCATAATTGGGGGCAATAGCGTGTCAAATACACCGACCTGACCAGATTGACCTGGCTAGTGCAGCACAATAATAGGCCATTGTTATTACTCTTGTGCTTGTGAGGCTTTGACATTTTCATTTTGAATCAGCGAGTCAAGTGACAAGTCACTTGATATATCTCAAAATAGAAATAACAGATTTTAATTTTATGTACTTATGAGTTTATTGTGAACACCCGGCTTTTGATATTTTTTCATTATTTTATTTATTTATTTATTTATTTATTTGCACATATATAAAATTGCACAAAATCCAGTCAATGAAAAAAAAAAACAAGAAATGTGTCAGGAGAGGTCAAGAAGCCACAGGCTTATACAAAGGACCTCCCCCCAACCCCAGGAGAAAAAAAAACAATAACAAAAAAGGAATAAAGATATATAAAAGGAATACAGATCTAAAAGATATGCATTGTAATGTTTGTAGAGATCATTATTATCAGGTATCTGTTGAAAGTTTACTTCTAAACAGATAAGTCATTCTTGTTCTTTATAACTTTATTAAAGATAATAAATCACAGTATTATATATTACCCCCCTTTGCATGTATCTTTCACTTACAGTATTTAGTTAATGACCAGCAGAAATATTGTCAATATGAGGATTACTTAGAGTGCTGTTTAATTTAGTTGTGCTTGGTTGCTGGGCTGTCTTTAATCCATTTCAGTCCCCAATGCTGGCGCATTGCTCTGTCCAAGAGTGAGTCACTGCCGGCTCAGAGAGATGGAAAGTTTACTGTGGGGTTGACCCAGATTCTGTTCACTGGTATTTTGGCATTTTAAACAGTGATACAAAAGAAATATTAATGGTCACTTTCAAAGGTCTCAATTTCTCATCTCCGCTTATTCAAACTTAAGTTGCCTTATTAAAAAAAATAACATGTTTGCTTTTCAAATTTGGATGTTTTGGAGTTTGTTGTGATATATTATTAGTTTTTTTTACACAAGAGAAAATAAGCACCTTATTTTTGCGTTGTTCATGCTGCTCACAGGGGCGCTGCCCACGTGTTATGTGTGTTGAAACTGGAGCATTTGTCCCTAAATCTGTACTTCTTGTTTAGGTACATGAGACTGTATGGGCGAAAGTTCAGCAAAGAAGACCATGTGCTGTTCATCAAGTTGCTCTATGAGCTAGTGACGATCCCCAAGCTGGAGATTAGCATGATGCAGGGCCTTGCACGGCTTCTTATCAACCTCCTCAAGTAAGAATGGGCCCCATCTCTTCTACTCAACAACTTGTACACATGCTAAACACACACTTATGCAATGCTGAAAATTTCACAGTAAAAGGTAATCTTGGGTGATTTTTGTTTTCTGAAAAAGCTAAGTTAGATGCTAAAAAATGCTGCGACCTCATCACTGATAATAAATTAGATTATTGTTTTCATTGGGTAAGGCTGCATGATGAGCTAGGATCTGTGTGTTTATTCTTATCTATCTGCGTGTCTGATTCATCCAACAGGAAACGGGAACTACTGTCACGGGAGGACCTTGAGTTGGAGTGGAGACCACTGTATGAGCTGCATGACAGGATTCTTTTCTCCAAGACAGAGCATCTGGGCCTCAACTGGTTTCCCAAGTATGCCTACTGTTGCTGTTGATATTATTAGTTTTTTAAAAGCATGCTTAGTCATAGAATTTAGGAAGTGGACATATCCAGTGAGGAAGGCGCATTCACTACATTTACATTGCACACATTTCGTGGTTGTGTAGTACATCGGCTATAGTAGCCACACAGGGAAATGAAAGTGTTTTTAATTTATATTTCCTCCAGTTACACCCTCGGTAGTCATCAAGCTCCAGCCGAAACTCTGGAGTGTGTTTTTTTTTCCCCCTGCAAATAAAATTTTTCATGATAGTAAAGTAATTATTGAAGAAAAATACCTTAGAAAACATAACATTCATTTTTGCATGTCTGTACTTTCCTACACGGAAAAGCAGAACATATCAAGTGATTAAATTCCTCTTACTGGAAAAGCTAATGTTGATATGAGTAAGACTGAAATCACTGAAAAGGAAATGTAGTAGGTAAGATTTATTTAATATTGGAACTGAGCATAAACAGGGATTGCTACCTTGTTGGGCTTAGACTATTAACCAATAGTTTGCTGACCATTTCCTAATTGTCCAGATTGCTTTCAGATTATCGCACAAAGGCCCATCCATTTTAACTTGGGTTAGCTGCCTTTCATTCACATTAAAAAGTCCTGTTCCAAGCCGAAAAACCCAGCCCAGTGTTGCCAACTCTTTTCCAATGAAAGTAGCTAGCAACAGTAGCTGCTGACTAGTTCCAAAAGTTGCTAAATCTAGCGAGAAAGTCGCCAAGTCGCCAAGCAACACTTACAGCCTGTCCCTTCAGGACACCCTCCAATGAGTGCACGGACAAAGTGCGCGCAGGCAGGTATGTAGACAGACAGGTAGCCTGTCCATTCGGGCCGAATTAAATGATTGGACCGTCTACACACGATCAGCGGTGAAATCGCTCGCCTCCGATGGGGAGAACGGTGTCACCTCACTAGGCAGAAGCGCTACCCTTGGTGTAGCGCAACGTCACCGAGCGCTCAAAGTTCTATTTAGACTTTGACCTCGGTTGCTACTGACCTTTCAAAGCGCAACCAATGACAACAGCTGATGTTGTTGTTGTTGTTGTTGACTAGAAACAGTGAATGGCGTTCCTTGCTCTCTTTTTGGGGAGATATTTTACCTGCTGCCTCTGCAAGTCTCCGCGCCCTACCTCGCGGTGAGTGAAGAGCAAATCTCTTATCATGTGAAGGCAGCTCAGATCTAGCGAAAAAGTCGCCAAGTCAGCAACACTGACAGCCAGTCCCTTCAGGCCTCCTTCCAAAGCCACTCCCCCAAAATTATCACAGTGAACATAAACAACGAACATGGGCTATTGTTAGTACTCACAGCTGTCAAGCTGGCAGCTTGTGGAAGACTCCGGTGACGCGCAATGAGTGCACGGGCAGAGTGCACACAGGTAGGCAGGATGGTAGGTAGACAGGCAGGTTGTCCGTCGATTCGGGCCGAATGAATTGCTTGAACGGGCTTATTGCAGTCCTGCGACAGCCAAAGATACCAGATTTTTTTCTTTTTTTATTGTCAGAACATTTGATTTATTGATAGCTTTCGGGATATAATAAGAATTTTAACAAATATAACAACTACCAACGGCAGTTTTAATCCACCACCGATGACTTCAAATATTTAATCAAATAGCTACTATAGTATTTTGAGAGTATAATCAATGTCAAAAATAAGGTAGTACATTGTTCACTTTGTGCTTTGACAACTTAACTTTAATGAATTGTACACACAGAATATTTTAGTCATCGTAGATACATAGATATATTTGTATATCAAGGGAAATAGGTCCATAAGCCAATTTTGTTCTAACTTTGATTAGGTTATGGGTTTCAGTTTGAATAAAATCCAGTTGTGTTTGCATAATTGGACCAGTTGTTGGCGAACAAGAGGAACATTTTGGACGCCACATACCTTTCATAACTGTACTTTTTTACAAGGAACAATGTCCACTATGACCATTACACTTAGCACAGTTTTGGAGAGAAGTTTAAATGTCGCTTCACCCTACGCAACACCCTTAAACATTCCCTGTGAAGTAGCAAGCAGTGCGAGATGCTCTTTTATGGTGCTATGGGAACATTGTGCGTTTATCACATAAATGCCTTGCTAGCGCATCACTTTTACGATACAGCCGATGAAAGCAAGCTGCTTCGGCTGATTGCCAGCTCACCTCTTTGAAAAACTATACTAATGCATACAAAACATGATACTCTGATTACATAATAAATTGTATAAGTTGATGCATAGTATGTTCATATTTTGAGTGATTGGCACTTTGTCGTGTGCTGAATGTGTTCTTTATGCCTTTGTCTCCTTTCACATTCAGTTCTCCACGGCCTCGTTCATCCTCTAAACTCATAATGCTAAAATTGGTTCAGAGGTGGTAAGGACAATACTTCTCTTTGTGTTTTACTTTGAATTCATCATTTGAGGCACTTTTTTGTTTTTGTTTTATTATTTTTTTTTATTATACATTGCATGTGAAAACAAAAAAACTGGACATCCCACATTGTGACAGAGGAAAAATCAAGACTAAAGCAATGTTAACATTTCACTCATACTGGAGACTGTCGCACTGCAGCTAACATATTATTTTACCCTTCTCCTATCCCCATATCAACCATGAGAGAGTGATAATAGGCCGTGTAGTTTCTTTCTTCCTTTCTTTAGTGGATTATTATGTGGCAGCAATATAGTAACAAGACGATGATGACCATATTAGGAAGTAATACAGTTTGATTTTTATGATGCATAACATTTATTACTCCATAAGCAGTGGCGTTAATGGTAGTATTAATGATCTTTCAACAATTATCTATAATTGGCCCATGTTCAGATGAGCTTTTCCTGTTACTGATCCCTACTTAGACATACCTGCAAAACAGAGTGCTACAGGAATGAGTCCTAAAACCCAGAAATGAGTTAGCATTTTAGCACTTTCGGTTCCCTTGTCTGGAAGTCAATGGGTATTTTAATGGGTTTTTAGTAAGATGCCTGAAATAAGGTCTGTGGTTAACACATGCTGAAGAGATTTTAACGTTTTATTCTACGACATAAAATACATTAACAAATACCCCATTTGTGAATTTTGAAGCCGTTATGTGTCTTAAAAAAGGCGGTTGCTAACAAGTGGCGAAATGAGACTACTAAGTGTCATCATGCCGATTGGTCCGCCTTTACAGTCTCCTTGTCTATACTCACAGTCATGCGACCGTGGTGTAGTTTGTTTATAGCCTAACATTAGCTTTTACTTCTGGTGATTGCATTTACTCTTCAAAAATCATAAAAGTGGTGTTCATTTGTGGAGATTATCTTGCTGAACAAAACGTGTAAGTATCATAAACGTGTGTTTGCCACAGAGCTTATTTTCTGCGATAATCCAAAACCCAATGGAAAAATCCCATTGGCTTTTTGTCGAGGGAACCCAGGACGATGCTAACATCCTGGTTGGCCTACAATAATACGTCATCCCTGTAGCACTCTATTACACAGCATTTTCAGGAGTCATGGAGGAGCGCAAGCTCTTGTCACGTTTCCTCCCTTCCTGGAATGCGTTAGGGTTCACTTCAACTCAGATACAAAGGTCATATAGTGTAGTCTTGGGTTCCTTCTGCCTGAGTGTCTGGGGCAATCAGTTTGACTAGCTCTTGTTGTTGTTGTTGTTGTTGGATTTGCAGTGCATGAGTTTGACCCTGGTCTGTGGCCTCTGTTTGTTGTGGGCTTACAGTGCTAAACGTTGGGCTAGACCCATGCATTTAGAAAGCTGCAGTTTGGCAGTTGAGTGTCCCCCATAATTCAGCTGTCGTTAACAGTATAAAATATGCAGTATGTCAGCTACAAAAAAGATGTGAATGATGTGGAGATAAGTGACCAGTTGTTGAGTGGGATTGGCAGGGCATTTCCAACAAGGCATGGCTTGAGCTTGCATGCGAGCAGATCGGTGGGATTGCGGGAGGGGACAGCTCAAAAGCTGTAGTTATATCGGTCTCGAGCTTTCAACACTGTTATGTGACCTCAGTCCTGCTTTTGCAGTCTATATGTGACGATAATCATGTCAGGTGTTTGTGATGTGTTATTATTAGTAAATCCAAAACCACCTCTAACAAAGTGTTAAAGCAGCGGTTGATTTCAAAGTGACGTGTTATGAATGAACAGTTAGTGAAACTATATATACATCTGTATATTAGCATGAGGCCAGCCCGGGAAGGTCAACCACTATCTGCAACAATTAGTATGTTTATTTTGTGTGAATGTGAATTGATTACTGTCCGTTAATTACGTTTTATTACCTCACTACACACCAGATCGTAAATTGTCTCGTTCACTGTACACCTGTCAGGCGTGTAAAGAAGTTTCTGTGTGCATGCAATCAAAGTCAAGTTGCATTGGTGTGGAGATTGGTTTAACATCAGTGTTTCAGTGGTTGTTTTGACATGAAATGATATCCCTCTGTCGTTTTGTTTTTTTTACAGCTCTGTGGAAAATGTGCTGAAGACACTTGTGAAAAGCTGCAGGCCGTAAGTACATATCAGTCATTTATGTCGTGTGTGTGTGTGTCTCTTTTATTAGTTATATCAATCTGAGAATTCATTGATTGTGTAAATATTGATTTTTAGTAAGTTGACAAGACATTTAATAATAGGAGCAGGGACAAATCAAAAATGTTAAAGCTGAGCTGATAGGAAAGACAACCCCTAAATGTTGGTTATATTTTAGGTGCTGTAGTGGATGAAGAATACGGATGTTAGACTTTGCTGAATTGCATCATCATTCCAAAGCTTCGCTGTCACCAGCAGCTCCCTGATTGTTTTCAGTCTAGTTGTGCGCGTGCAGATTTCTTAGGTGAGCCCTAGGACTCAGCCATCAGTTTGCACTTAGGCAGATAATCCTATTACCTCATCTAATTCTGTCTTGTGTGAGGGTTTCCTGTCTGTGAGAAGGGAGAGTGATTTGTGGTCAGCTGCTGAGACGCTGTGGATCAGCGGTGGGGCAGAGGGAAGTAGCCTCGCTTGGAAGTGACACTTTTTTTTTTTTTCAAGACCTCCAACGGATGTGGAATCACTGTGGAGGCTGTGCGACCTGAAATAACCTGCAGAGTTTACACAAGCCCATTATGAACCATAAAAATCCCCCCGTGGGACTAAGAGCCCGGTGGAACTGCAGGATTTACCCTAACAGCTAAAAATGTGCCAGGTGTCTGACTTGTAATCTCACGTTTGTGTAACATTGCCCTCCAACATTGAAATTTCAGTAGCTGCTGGTTCATACAGATGGTGATGAATGGAAACTCTGAATGAAGACAGTTGTATGCTATTGCTTTGAAGCTATCAATTAAGGTCTTATTATTTTTGCTTTGTATAAACGTAGCCTAGGTTTTCTTGACAGTAAAGTCTGGTTGTCAGTCTCCGGCATCTGATGTGTGTGTGAGGATGTGACCTAAGAGGCTTGTGCATCTTTTATAGCGCTCTCTAAGCTGCTCTGCTGGTGGGGATGCTTCAAGTGTCCGTATATATCTATTCATAAGCTGACGAATGATATTAATAAGGCTCTTGTCATGAACACACCCGTCATTGGCTTAAAGCTGCGGTGTGTAGAATTGGAGCAAATATGATTTAAAAAAAAGTTATTTTTGTAAAACGGTCACTATATCCTGACAGTAGTGCATGAGACAGATAATCTGAAAAAAATCATGTGCCTCTGAATCCTCCGGTGCTCCTAACGGCATCTGCAAGATTTCACAGACTGGAGGAAAGCAACCAATCAGATCCGAGCTGGAGTCTGCCGTCCAGCTGCCGTCTATGAGAGCCGGCTGTCAATCACTCGCGAACTCCGGTCAAACTAGGCAGCGCTGATCAAATATGAATCAATATCCTGTTACTGTAATGCCTATTTCTCACCTCAAATATTTCAGAAACATATTGTAGTGTACTGTTTAGCTGTAAAATGAGAAAGTTTGTGACCCTGCAGCAATGTTGAGATCAGTTGAGGAAATACCAAGCACTGCCCACCAGCCAGAGCACAGCCAATAGGAACGCTTAATAGAAGCGCTCTCTCTGAAATGACCTGTGATTGGCCAAAGGCTCCCATCACGGGCTAGATTTTTTTAAAGCCTGAAAACAGAGCCATGAGGAGGTGCAGAAGTCTAGGTATCTCTCAGAACACTTAGAATTCCAATATACTGAAAGGTTATTATGGAATTTTTGCCCAATGGTGCCAAAACCATTCTGCCTACCGAAGCTTTAATTTTACAAAAACAATCTAACTGTTATCCTCTCTCTGTTCATACAGATACTTTTCAGTGTCCGCTACTGAGGAGATGCTGGATGAATGGAGACCACTCCTCTGTCCCTTCGATGTCACCATGCAAAGAGCAATCAGCTACTTTGAGCTCTTTCTACCAACGACTCTGCCTCCTGAGCTGCACAACAAGGGGTTCAAGTAAGAAACTGATTGTCTCCTACGCATGGGTAAGATCGCTCCAGTCTGAAGACAGTTCAGCTGGTTAGCCTTGAGATCCGGTAAAGAATAGCTTGAGCTCGAGATGAATGAATGACGAGCAACGCTGTGTCAGCCATATACGGAATAAAGGCAGAGGGTCCTGACTCAGACGTCATGTCTGCCAGCTCAAGGCTGGCATAATGAAAATAGTGCCTCTGTGAATATGTGAGGGGGAGTATCACATAATGAGACATTAAAACAAGTGCCATAAAAGAAAACCAAGACCCATTTCCCTATGTTTTCCTAACCAGTGAGATTATAAAACCCACATTGATTCCTGTTACAGATTCTCAGTATTTTTACTGCATGTTAAAAATGAATAAAACAATTTGTTGCCCTATTGTCCGGCTTTCCATTCCTCCCACCTCATCACACCATGGTGTAGAGATGTGGTGAGTGATTTCTTAGGCCCCTTGATACTGGCGGTGCGTCCCTTAAATGTCACCGCCTACTTAATGCCTTAACAATGTGAAGGGGTGCATCCCTTCATGGCCACTGTAGATCCTTCTAAAACATACACTTACACCCCGGGAACAAAGCAAGTGGTCACACTAATGCGTCATTTCCACTGCATGGTACAGCTCGACTCTACATGACTCACTTTTGCTATCAGGTACATTTCCAGATTTCTTGTTCTGCTGCTTTTAACACTTTAAGCTATTTTCTACCACTCAAGAATTGTTAAAAAAGATCAATACTTTCTCCAAAATACCACATTAAGACACCAAGACCTTGAGGAACACCATAGAAAAATCCATGCTGTGATTTGGTATCAAAAACATTTAACATTTGGAGACTTCTGCAAGAATTGGATTTTTGTTGGTGTTTGGAAGGCGAGCACTTCTGTTCTGGATACTGCTCAGAAACACCCTTATTGTCAGTATACCAACCATCCTCTGAATGCTCTAAGTCTTTAGTTTGTGGTTGTAAAGTTTCATGAGGCTGTGATTATCCTAGAGGTCACCACAGGTCATTTCATAAAGTGAGGTCACATTTAAAAAAAAAAAAAATGGATTCACTACAATGAAATGGCTACTGTGGGGACTAACATCTTCACATATGAATGCAGTTAGGATCACTGGATCCACAAGAGTCTCAGCTTTACAGTGATACCCAATTTATGTAATTCCACGACTGTTTAGGGACCCCAGTATGCAGAAATATTCAAACACATCATTTTAGAAAAAGGTGAAAATAACACATTTATACTGCATGCAGGAAACTGAATTGTTTTTGCCCCAAACATGCATCAGATTATCATAAAGTGTCTGTAAAGGGGAGACTCGTGGGTACCCATAGAACCCATTTTCATTCATAATGTATATCTTGAGGTCAGGGGTCAAGAGAACCCTTTGAAAATCGCCATGCAATTTTTCCTTGCCAAAAATGTAGCCTAACTTCGGAGCATTATTTAGCCCCCTTCCCGACAAGCTAGCATGACATGACTGAGTCTGCTACAGCCTCTGAAAGGCGGTAAAGTTGGCCGAGGCCAATGGCAGCCTCATGGAAGAAGGAAATAACGGCAGTAAAAGGTCAACCTCTTCCACTCCTTAACAACGTTATCTTCCTTTTTATCACTAATTTTATCAGTTTAGATAACAGACACTCGACTGTTATTACAGAAATGCGAACAAACCACAGACACTTGCCTCGTTCATGGAATCATGACGGTTTTCCGCTGCAGAATGAATATATGGGAAACGTTGGAGTGGATATTTGGTGCTGTTTTTGCCATTAAAAAAATATATGTTTTTGGCCTGTCGAGGTTGGCATAGAGGATGCACTGGAAACGTATGGACCCATAAAATAAAGTACTACCTTTTACTTGTTTTACGCTGTCGTACCAGGGCTCTTAAAGGAAATAACATTAAATCTTGCCGGTCCCAATCTTCCCCAACTCCTAAGCCTACTTTCACTGAAACTTCCGTTTGACGCCTGTCTGTTAAATGTCACATATACGTACTTAGGGTTGTCTTCTGTTTATGTAACCATTTGTTTGTCTGACAGGTTGTGGTACGACGAGTTGATCACCTTATGGTTATCTGTGCAAAATCTTCCAAGCTGGGAAATGGTGAGTAGGTTAATTTGTTTGAAAATGACTGAATAGTGACAATAGTCAGTATTTCTGTCTGCCCAGTGTAACATGTTTTCCTCCATCTGTGCAGCATCTGGTCAATCTGTTTGCTCGCTTGGCCAACGACAACATTGGCTACATTGACTGGGACCCCTACATCCCTAAGGTTTGTTGTTGTTTTTTTTCTTTCCACCACCCATTACGCAATTTAGTACTTGTTTGTTATAGTTTTGTGGCACATTTCCTCATGTGTGGCCTGACCTCTATGATTTGGGCTCATGGTGTGCATTTCATGGCCATTGCAAGAAGCAAACTATCATGTTTCCTTGTTGCTCTTGCTCTTGGTCACTGATGGGAAGTGACTTGCATCACGCTCGCAGTTCAACTGAGTGACTGTTTTGATCCATGCTTTTTGTCAACACCAGCATGATGAACATAAAACATTCACTCCTGACTTGTTAAGCCAATATAAATATAATGGGATTTTTATCTGTTTTAAAATGAATAAGTCCACATTAAAATAATCAGACAATGGAATATTTGACACTAATTGTTTTTCCACATTTCAGATTTTCACAAGAATTTTGAGGAGTTTGAATCTCCCTGTGGGGACCAGTCAGATGATGGTACCACGATATATCACCAATGCCTACGACATCAGCCATGTGGTGCTTTGGGTCTCATCCCTCCTGGTTGGTTCAGTGTTCATAAATTATGTTAATAATTGCAGCTACAGTTAGTGTGAAAGATTATTGTCATATTGAACCCTTACTGTGCCAATTTCAGGGAGGACCCAGCAAGCAAGCTCAAGCACAGCTCAGTGGCCTTTTCAACAGTATTACATCCTTCTTTCACCCATCAAACCATGGCCGCTGGTTGGTGAGTCACTTCTTTCTCCTTTTGGATGACTGTGGAATGGAAGAAACCATAAAGGATGGGGACTGATTCATTAGATAGTTCATTAGAAATAATGTATTTTGGAGAAGCAGTTCAAAATAATTGACAGCTCTGCATCAACAACTTTTTTTTTAGTGACCCAATGGGGTCAGCAGGTCAGACATCTGGTTCAGTAAATAGAATCAGATTTGATTGACAGTTGTGGCAACATAAGCAAACAGCCACACAACCTGTCATCTCATTTTGATTCAAATGTAGCTAAACTCTGATTGGTTCGCGGGAATACACAACATCATGTTTTTCCAACTGAGGCCCACCCATTTCAAACCAATAGAGTGCTGAACGAATGAATCTTAAAACCAGGAAATGAGTTAGCATTATAGCACTTTCGGTTCCCTCGTCTCAAAGTCAATGGGTTTTTAGTTAGGTGCCTGAGATAAGGTCTGTGGTTAACACAAGCTGAAGAGATTGTAACGTTTTGTTCTACGATATGAAATACGTCAGTAAATATCCCACTCGTGAATTTTGAAGCTTTTACGTGACTTAAAAAAGGCGGTAATTCAGACTACTAAACGTCATCACACCGACTCGTCCGTCTTTAAAGCCTCGTGTATACTTGCGTTCATGCGACTGTGGTGTGGTTTGTTTTAACTAAAATCTATAGGAAACATGAGTCGTGATGGTTTGACTGCTACCAGTGAGTTTAGATACATCACTCTTCCAACTTGTCCCAACTATAATTCCAGCACCATGTTAACACAGCATACCTTGGCACCCAACGGCAGCACAATGACAAGTGCGTAGTCACTCGTCATCCTTTTTCTAGGAAGCTTCCTGAACGTCCGTATCATCTTCAGAAATAACAAGAGGACATGTGATTGAGATGGTTGCGATGCTATTAAAGGTCACTGGGAGTGGGGCCAAATGCCTTTCTGTTTTGAGGATCCCCCTCTACTAGATTTGAAGCACCACAGGCAGCAATGTGTCCTCATACACATACTTTTGGCAGAGGGGGTGAGTTTGTGAGTGTGTATTCTAGGCTGTTGCTCGGATACACATGAGAGTGTCATCCACTTGGCTGTGCTTTTATTAGATGTAAACAGTGTTTTGCAATCAACGAAGTGTAGCGAGCACTACTGAGGTCAATTCATGATATATTGTTAATGTCTTCAGAACCTCAGCTTAGCCACTCAGTGGAAAAGGAAAAGTGGAAATTATAACTCTCATGTCACTGTGTAACGAGGGGTGTAACAATACGTGCGATTGTATTGAACCGTTGGGTACAAGACGGTCGGTTCGTCCGCGACATCCCTTCTGTACTCCTTGTGACCCAAACAGCTGTTTATGTCTACTAACCGCACACACGTAACAGAAATTCTGGAGCACGAGTTTCACCTGGAAAGTTTTGGCAGGGCACCAGTTGTTCTCTATAAGCTTAAACTGAAGTCCAGTATATCTGTGGATGCACTTCAAACATTTAATTTACGATGGCATCACCCTGACGTGGCAATTAACGGAGCAAAACAAAAACCAGACTGGACAGCGTGTCCGTCTCACCACAGCATTCAGGCAGCCTCCCGCTGCAGATTCAGGCTGTGCCGAAGTAATAACTAATTCTATAAGAGTGTTATTCGCTGCATGTGCGACTTCACTCGATCGTAAACAACACCGAATTAAAGCATGTATGGTCAAAGTGTTTTGAGCTCCACTACAATTTGCCTTCATGTGTGCATTTTACTCAGTCAGTTGTGCCTGCCCTGTATGAATGAGCACAAACTGCAGTTCAGTTCAGGAATTAACAGGTCAGAGTCTTATGATGGCATTACAGAATCAGAAATACTTTATTGATACACGGGGGGAAACTGGGTTACATTTACATTACGGACATTTCTGTAATTTATTTTATTTATTTATCTTTTATTGACAATATTTCAGTATTTGAGTGCCTTAACTGTTAAAGTAAAAAGTATGGCCAATGAGCAACTGTAGAATGTTATAATTTTCAAAATGAATGAAAACAAAGAAGTTATTTTCTGCATTTTTCTTTGTTCTTTTAACCGTGACCCCAAATCTGAGGTACATACATACCGAACCGTGAATTTTGTGTCATTACACCTCTCTGTGTAACAAAATTAGTTTTCGTCTTTGCTTGATGAAATTAAATATTTGTGATTTTACTGTACTAAAGTGATCCCATAATTCCCACATACATACCAGACATGTAGACAAAGCTGTGTTCACAGTGTCTCGGTTTGCGTTTGTATGTGTGTTATGTCATCTGTGTCTCCAGATGCTCCATACACCCTCTACTTTGCCATTTGTCCACACTACTGTGGAGGCACACTCTCCGCCTGTGTGTCACCCCTTATTCATGTATCTGTCTTTCTGTCCCTCTGCCCTCATGTCCAGATGAAACTCATGAAGCTGCTCCAACGTCTCCCTGCCAGCGTGGTGCGGCGGCTGCACCGAGAGCGCTACAGAAAGCCCACGTGGCTAACGCCAATACCAGACAGTCACAAGCTCACAGAGGAGGATATCACAGACTTCGTGGAGAGTATGATGCAGCCGGTGCTGCTGGCCATGTTCAGCAAGACGGGCAGTCTGGATGCTGCCCAGGCTCTGCAAAACCTCGCTTTAATGAGGCCTGAGTTGGTCATTCCCCCCGTGCTGGAGAAGTAAGTCTGCACTGAATTAGAGAATCTCATGGATAAATCTTTGACTCATGTTCTGCTTCTTAAGAATCTGGAGCACTGTTGCTAGTTTTCCGCTTCAGATACGAGACAAGGCCTCATTTTGAAATGAACATAAAGGGCTAATTGTTCTCTCTCTCTACCACAGAACATACCCCGCTCTGGAGACTCTAACAGAGCCCCACCAGCTGACAGCCACTCTGAGCTGCATGATTGGTGTGGCACGGAGCCTAGTGTCAGGTGGGCAGCGCTATCCTGAGGGGCCAACTCACATGCTGCCCCTGCTCATGAGGGCTTTGCCGGGCGTTGACCCAAATGACTTCAGCAAGTGCATGGTGCGTTCCAGTGTTATTCACGTCTGTCTTCTTACAGCACTCTTACTGTGTGTTTTTTTTTTTGGTGGTTTTGTTTTTCGTTAAACTTCTTAAATCTGACCCAAACATTTCCATCCCCACAGATCACATTCCAATTTATTGCTACGTTTGTGACTCTTGTGCCTTTGGTGGACTGTTCGTCCGCCTTACATGAAAGAACTGACTTGACAGAGGTGAATTACTATTGTTATTGTTCCTCGCCTCGTCAATAAATACATGCAAGGTGTTGAATGATCCTTGTGTATAGCTTTTTCATATTTTTTGTATGACTTTCAGGTGGAAAGAGAGATGTGCTCCGCCTCAGCTGAGTTTGAAGACTTTGTGCTTCAGTTCATGGACAGGTACGTGGAGTTTTGATGAAGAACATTAACCCTCATCCTACCAACACATTTAACATACAAGGACTACCAACTGGGGGCCGCAAGAATAAACAGCTGCAAAAATCATAGCAAAATGTTAACGTATTTCTTCTCAGAACATTATTAGTTATGTAATTAATGTCATCATCTGAAAAAAAAAAAAGATTATTATTTTAAATATACATGAGGAAATATGTCTGCTGCATCTGTGTCCTTCAAAAATGACTGACAACTTGTGTGTTTCTTTTTGTTATCTGCACAGATGCTTTGCCCTGATCGACAGCAGCACTCTGGAACAAACTCGCGAGGAAACGGAAACGGAGAAAATGACTCATTTGGAGAGTCTGGTAGAGCTCGGCCTGTCTTCCACCTTCAGTACCATCCTCACACAGTGCTCCTTGGACATCTTCAAGGTTACGACCTTTCACACACTTATCTCGTTCCGCATTTTTTTATTCTCATGTGTATACACTGTATATACATGTGAACACATTTGTCACATTTGTTTTATCAGGTGGCTTTGGAAAAGGTGTTCAACTTTGCAACCACCAACATCTTCGAGACCCGTGTAGCTGGGAGAATGGTGGCCGACATGTGCAGAGCTGCTTCCAAAGTGAGTCCACTCAGACTTCCTCATGTGGGCCCAAAGCATCAACTTTCTTGTAGCTTATTAATTTACTATCTTCATCCTCGCTGTGCTTCTGTTTCCAGTGTCACCCTGCCGAGTCTCTCAAGGTGTTTGTGCCACACTGCTGCAATGCCATAAACCAAATCGCTGAAAGTAAGTGCTCACCACACTGGAATAAGTATTTCTATAAGTGGAGGCTTTCATACGCATGAGTCGTGTTTTTTTCAATTGTCATTTGTCTGACTCACACTTTATTTTTAAACAGATGAGGAAGTGTTGAATGAGGAGGAGCTTGACAAGGAGTTGTTGTGGAATCTTCAGCTACTTTCTGAGGTGATTTAGACCACTCATGATTTACTAACTTAACCCCTAACTTCCTGTATTTACCAACACCTCCTATTTCTAATTCTGTACTTCACTATATTGTTTCCTCTTTTATATGTGCACCTCAGGTGACCCGGGTGGATGGTGACAAGGTCCTGCCCTATCGTTCTAATCTGGTCCAGATTTTGCAGTTGACCCTCCACCTCAAGTGTAAGCAGGGCTACACTCTAGCCTGCAACCTGCTGCACCACATCCTCCGCTCCTCAGCCCTCATCTACCCCACAGAGTACTGTAGTATGCCAGGAGGCTTTCACCAACCAATCAGTGACTACTTACCCATCAAGGTACTTATATTGATTGTTTTTTACATTTCGGAAGCTCAATCAAATCAGTATTACATTTTCTTCAACTTGTAACCAACAATAGTCTTACTATGTCCCACATATCTGCCAGCTAAATCTGTGTTTTGAAACTTCATGACTAAACCTGTGACGTTTGCAGCACACTGCTCTTATCATCCCCCCCCCAAACCAGAGAGGGGTTGTGTTTTAGAAATGATGAAACCCTTGCGGTTACGGACGTTTGTCCTTCAACCAGATAAGCCATACAACTCTCAGCAGGCTCTCATTGTGACCTGGTTTGATTAATTGTCCGATCCTGTCTGTGAGACAGCCCGTACTTTGATCCCATTAAGTCGCTTCCTTGGTGGAGGCATGGATAGTAGATCACATTGCTGGATTACTGTCTAGGGTATGCCGATAGAAGATAAACAAGGCTCTGTCAAAACCGAGTATATGGCTGGGCAGTGTATGGTCAGTCTATGAATTTGTGGCTAAATTGTTACACAAATAGTCAGTGGTCATGTCTGTAATGTTAAATCCAGCGCTACATGTCCACCAGGTCTGGCGAGGACAC
Organism: Sebastiscus tertius; assembly: GCA_916701665.1. Classification (NCBI taxonomy): domain Eukaryota; kingdom Metazoa; phylum Chordata; class Actinopteri; order Perciformes; family Sebastidae; genus Sebastiscus; species Sebastiscus tertius. Next base: position 17,411 of record CAKAOH010040480.1, read on the forward strand.
TAGGGGACACTCACTCGCTCAGTCAGTGATAGACTTTTGCATTTGTAGGGCTGGCCCTCTGCGGTCCAGCCAATAATCAGTGGAATGTGCAGCATGAATGACTGTAGTTTGAGCCAAGGCAAAAAAGGCGCCATCAACATTTCATTTTCTTTGCGCAACACATTAGCACAGACTTGGCACCAAGAGGAGGCTGTATTTTCCCTCCCAGTTTTAAGTTTTATGTACCCTATAGAAAAATAGTCAAATTAATTATTATTTATTAATTTATTATTTATTATTATTGAATGGAGCAGGGGAGAGACAGACCGAACACTTCAGTTCAGCCTTGCTTGCCTTTCGTAGTTGCCTTTCTGCCCTACGGGTCACATATTAAATCTCATGCCTTTACCTTTAGCTACGAAACACATAAATAATGGTGTTGATAGAGATGCAGTTTTGTAAATCATGATTTAATTCAGTAACTTTTGTAATACAACAAAGAAAAAATGAACACAAATACAGTTATGTCCTTCTCTTAGTGCTCTCTTCCCTCTTTTTTCCTTTTTACCAGTGAGACAAGACGCGCTGTCTCTCCAACTAGCAAATTCATGTGTTTGGATTAAAGTTGCATCGGCAAATATTCACGTTTTATTTGGTATATATTACCGCATATGAACCAGATCTGAAAATCCCCTTTCCATGTGCTTTTTTTTTCCTGATTAAACATTTATAGTGGATAATGGAGTTGTGCCACAAAAACAAAAACAAATTGGTTCACTTTTATGAGGTGGTATTAATGCAGCCTGACATTTCTACCTGACTAGTTAATGTATAAAAAGTAAAAGCTTTGCTCATTGCCTTTTTCCCCATGCAGGACTGGGGTCGGCCTGGGGACCTGTGGAATTTGGATATCCGGTGGCATGTGCCCAGTGTTGAGGAGACCTCCTTTGCTTTTTATTTACTGGACCTGATCCTCCAGCCTGAACTTCAGCGCCTTCAGAGATTTGCACAGGGAGAACAGGACATGAGCAGGTATGGAGGAACAAGTCTGAGCGTTAACCTGTGCTATCGACAGAAATTACATTCTGATTCCTATATATGATACATGTTTTGATTTTGTGTTTTTCAGAGATGATGTCCTGCAGAGCCTGACCATCATTCAACACTGCCTCCTAGGAGCTGGGAGTCTGATGCCTCCACTGAAAGGAGAGCCCATCCCTGAACTGTGAGCAGTTGCATTCACATACTAAACTCTGTCCTGTCCAAGAAAACCAGAGAAAGAAACTGTTGGTTAACAAATGTTAGTTAAAGTCACCTTTAGGAAAACAGTTGGCACGTGTGCGGGGTTCTTCTGGGGGGAGGGACCAAGAAGTTTGTCGATTTCATATTTGTTAAGAAAGTATATTCAGTAGAAGCACCTAAATCCCCTCATGATGGCTCACTTTCCATTAGAATACGGATATGGATCGAAGGCCTACTGGATTTGCACATTTTAATACTGAAAACAAAGAAAAATCACTTATATATTTATAATTGTAAGGACAGTCGGATGGACTTAATATTGGACAGATGTTTTGAGGCACATTTTTATTTCACTAACTTTGTTTTCAGACTCCCATTTTGAATTTTAAATATTAAACTTGGCTTTGAATCTACTTTTTCCCCAGGGTCCACAGTATGGTGAATCTAGATGAGACCACTCTCTACACTGGAGCGGAGTATGGTACGCAAGTCACTTTTTATCACTAGGACCGCCATAGCCCACGACATTTAACGTTGTGGTTCCAAAGTTTGAATTACTCCGTGGGTGGCAGCGTGAAAATAGTTTTTCTAAAAATAGATATCATACGGAAATATAGAGTACACCAGTTTTTTGTAGGTTGTAACTGTTAGATAAGCTGTGTATGGTTTGTGGGGGCTACGTATCGACTGATGTCATTGCTGCGCTATGGAAACACAGCGGCACAGCCTGAGTCGTCACAATGCACTTAAGAGATGGCTCTTGACGCATTGACTGATGAGGCATTCACTGATGAGGCGTTCATGGCTCATCAGCGTGAACAAAAGGATACAGATGCTCTTTGAAAATAGTACCCCTAAAGAGCCTGGCGGTCCTAGTGTTAAGAGCTGTTGGATGATAAAAGTTTCACTCACAAGGCATTTAAACCACAGGGATTGTTGGAGTATAATCTGACACTGTAATATTATCTCTACCTTCAGATGAGTCCAGAGAGAACTACAGAGATGCCGTCTGTAAAGTGATGAGACAGCTGCTGCGTAAGTGTTCAGTTATACTCTCTCTTCGGCTTGTGGTCTTTTTTTTTTTTTTTTTGTTCTACAGCTACATCCCTAACCATGTTGTAGTCACATTCATCTTAACAGGCAGGCTCACAGTATAATGTAGTTCTTCCGTCCTGCCATCTGAGTTCCTTTACTTCTTCTTGCAGATTACATCCTGGAGCACTCTGAGGATGACACCAAGTCTCTTTTCTCCATCATCAAGGTAGGCTGGCAGTAACATGATTAGCCTGGATACTCGTATTTGTTTGTGTTGAATAATATGCCAATACAGTACCAGGGTTCAGGCTAACTTTGCCACCCTTTACAAACATTTGCTGATACACTCACATGATATCTTTTGGAAAACAACAGTGGAGCAGTGCATTATTATATGCTGCATGGGACATTGTGTAGACATAGGCTATCCCTGAATTTATTTGAATCATGTTTTCCATCTTGAATCGTTCAAAGTCTCTTGGCTATTGCCAGCTATCACCCATCACTAATCAATATTTTTTTTCTGCGTTACCTTTCAGATTATCAGCGACCTGTTGCACTTCAAAGGTTCTCACAAGCATGAGTTTGACTCCCGCTGGAAGAGCTTCAACCTTGTGAAGAAATCAATGGAAAACCGAGTGAGAAATCTAACATTTTGTTGTACTTTTGTACCACTGTTATCCTGGGAAGAGGTTAAAAACCATGCACTCTCTCCCCTCAACGCTTACATCAAATACATTAATGATACTGATATTACATCCTATGTTTAAAACTGACAATTCAAAGTGTATAATGCCTTGCCGTTGTATTTGCAGCTTCACGGCAGAAAGCAGCACATCAGAGCTCTGCTGATAGACAGAGTCATGCTCCAGCATGAGGTAAGCCCTTAATAGAGAAATTACTTCATTGGGTATCATTTGTATTTTGCCATTTATAACTTTGAATCTTTGTATCTTATCAGCTGCGAAAGCTGACAGTGGAAGGGTGTCAGTACAGGAGCATTCACCAGGAGCTGATGAGAGATCTGTTGAGGCTTTCCACAAGCACCTACAGTCAAGTGAGTTCAACAGGACACTCCACAGCAGTGCATTATCTACATCATATTCAAGGCATTTATTAGCTTCCTGTTAGACATCATGAATCCAAAATACATTTGACTAGTGTTCTTAATACACATTAAGTAAATGGTACTTTTTATTTCCTTCCAGGTACGCAGCAGAGCTCAAAATGTGTTGTACACTGCACTGGGAACCTACAATTTCTGCTGCAGAGATCTGATCCCCCATGTCCTAGAGTTTCTCAACCCAGACAACAGCAGTGTCACACAGCAGCAGTTCAAAGTATGACAGTCCTATGTTGCTCTACAACATAGAAACGCAAAAGTTTTACACTTTCAAGAATTCAAAGTTTGTATATTTTCTCATTAACATTAACTCTGTACGTCTCCAGGGTGCCTTGTACTGTCTTCTGGGGAATCACAGCGGAGTGTGCCTGGCCAATTTGCACGACTGGGAGTGCATTGCTCTGACATGGCCCGCCGTCGTACGCTCTGGCCTCAGCTCAGCCATGTCTCTGGAGAAGCCCTCCATTGTGCGGCTCTTCGATGACCTCGCAGACAAAATCCATCGGCAGTACGAGACCATCGGCGTCGACTTCTCTGTAAGAAAAAGCGCTAAGAACACTTTCGCAGATTGATCATAGAATCAAAGGCAATTGTGATATCTGCCTACGTATGATAGTAGAAACTCAATAATACAGATAACATAGGTTAGGTTAGCTCTGAGTGACATAATCCATATCGAAGACCAGTATTGTATGATTTCTTACTTTTTTTATTGAAAATATGTGGTGAAATTGTATTAATTCCCAAATATTAAGGCATGAAAACATTAAAAATATGATTTTGAGCTTCATTGCATAGGCCCAATTACACTGAATTTAAAATTCTGAAGTTATAGCAAAGCTGCAAAGAAAACAAGGTCATAAAAAGTGGTGTTCATGGCTCCTCTCAGCTATCTTGTCTTCATCGCTTAACAAATCTAGTCAAAACCAGTTTCTAACATAGCATATCCCAATAAGTTGAGACACCCCACGGCTTTCTAATCTTTATGAATGGACAGTCTGAACCTTCTCTTACGTCAAAGCGAGATCACGTCTCATGTTGCAAAGCCCCTTTTGAAGTATTCAACAGATGATTTAACAGTGATTCAGCAATTTTACATAATACATTTCAGTAATATTCTGAGTAGCATGTTCCTGCAATAGAGGAAGCTGCAGTTTCAGGACCGCAGTCCTAGGAACGCATGTGTATTACCCTAGTTTTTCGTGAAGCCTACTGTCTTCAGTGTAAATGCTTGTTTAACACTCATCATTGTTTTACCATTTTAATTAAGTTTGAATAATTGTAATAATGACGTGCTTCAACCATTTCACAAGGAATAGTAGGCCTGTCCCGTGCTCACAGAATAGGACAATCTTGTAATAGGAGAGACTTCAAAGACACAAGAGCACACAGAATTAAGGCAATTAGAAGACTAATGTTTCAACACCAACTGTCTTCATCAGAGTCAAACCAACCCCATTTTTCCAGCCTATGCTGAATCAGTTCCCAGCTAGGGAAGGTTATTTAAGAGAATGTGAGCCTCAGATCGGTTTGACTCTGATGAAGACACAGTTGGCATCGAAACGCTAGTCTTCTAAGTTGATTGCCTTAAATCCGTGTGCTCCAGTGTGCTTTGGACCTGGTCTCTGAAGTCTCTCCTGTTACTATATGTTTTATCTTTTTCATCCCTTTAGATCCCTGCTGAGTGCTGTGCTGTGGCCAAACAACTGATGATCACTGGAAACCCTGTTCCCAAAGAGCCTGTTCCTCCAGAGGAAGAAGCAGCAGAGGGTCTGAGGAGGCAGGAGCTCAAGAACTCTGAGTCTGTTGAGTAAGTTCACATCAGGAACAAGACAAAGAATCATCACCACATCGAAGACCACCTCTTGAATTCGGCTGCCCCTCTTTGAGCCACTATTTTGATATAAAATGGCTCAATTTGGAGTCTCCAGTTCACATTATGGTCTTTTGGCCATGCAGAATATTAATATTTAAAATCTTCAAAAGTACTGACACATAATCCATCTGTTTAGAGGATGTGCTTACTCTGCATACAACCTTAACAAGATAGGTTTGGTTGCATAAAATACTAATACTGTTCTATTTTTTTTTGCAGGAAATACAAGCAGCTCATTGGTGATCTGCTGGACTTCCTCAACAACAGGAACATGTTAGTTAATTTCATATTTACTTCATCAAATCCCATTCATATGTATTTATTAGTCTGTAACACCTGTTTTGTTTAACAATTCCAGGCCTTGGAAGTTCGAACACATTGCAATCGGCTTCCTGTCATTGCTGCTGAGAGATGACCACCAACTCCCACCACCTGCTGTTACGTTCTTTGTCAAAAGCCTCAACCATGACTCTCTCTATGTCCGCAAGGTGTGGCACACACACACACACACACACACACACACACACACACACACACACACACACACATTATGAGACATGTAGTAGCAGTGCTGTGATTCTACAGCATATATGGATGCATTCCAGTCTTTCCTGTGGCCATTTTGTTTGACATGTCTTGTTTTCTCCATTAGGTGGCGATATCAGCCGTGGCAGGGATAATGAAGCAAATAAAGAGGCCGCACAAGAAAGTCCCCGTCAGCCCCTCAGAGCTTTGTAAGAATCATCAGGTTTTGTTTGTCAAGTGTTCTTGTGGATGAATATAAGAGTTTTTGTGTTTCTTAGGGTGCTTTCACAAGCCGTAGTCCGTTTGGCTGGTCCCAATCACAGGGAGAGTGATTGTTTTCTATTTTTGTCTGGTTTGGTTTCACAGTGTACAAATTTAAAGCGGACCAAATCCAATAAAATAATTTGCTGAGGGGTCGTGTACAAAAGAGCAAATTTATCTTTTTCGTCTCGAGAGCTGCCACTGCTATACAGGCAATCACAGACTTTGATATATTGCTGTTTTTTTTCATTTTGACTCGGCACTGATCTACTCTGCACACAAATCCTTTCTTCTTCAGTTTATCTTGAATGATTTCATAAACGTCATTCTTTTTGTGGACTTTACTTAGCATATTCTGTGTGTTGTCTTCCGCCCAGATGTCAAGCAAACATCGGACTGACTTGGACATCTTCACAAGTCCAATTCAGTCCTCTCCCACTCATGTTAACATTTACCTGTGTCCATCTCAACAAATCTCTGGCAGCCTGCGTTTTGGTTTGCTTGGAGACGGTCCGAGATCACCTCTCACAAGCGGTCTCGGACTGGTTGTTTGGTCCGCACCAGAGTACGAATAATGCGTTCACAACTGCTCAAACGAACCACACCAGGGGTTGAACCGCACCAGAGTTTGATTAAAACGGACTAAATGTTGGCTTGTGAAATAATAAATCTATTATTATAGTCTCTAAAACTCATCTCACCCGTCTTTTGTTAGGTGGAGGGAAGGAGCTAAGTGGTATTGTAGCAGGGGACCGTCTAGACAACAAGTGGCTCCAGTACAACGGCAGCAGCCTGCCACGCACACAGAAGGACTGGGATGGCTGTGCGTTTGTGGAAAAGACCCACTGGGGATACTACTCCTGGCCAAGGTTCCTATTTTATGTCTTATTTCCTTAACTTGACTGTCTTTTGCTGTCTTGATATATTTATCTGTATCGTTATCTGTCAGACAGCGTCTTTCACCATGTTTTTATTTACCATCACATCATTATTTTTATCTAGAAAACTGATGATGTATGCACCACTGGAGGAGCAGCCCAAACAGAACCTGAGCAGGGAGGAAATGACAGAGGTTTGTGCCCAATCATGCATACCCCCTAGGAAAAATATATAACGCATTCAATAATGTGAAGTTATTTTAAATGCCTTTAGTAAAATGTATTTTCATGCCCTTCCTAACAGCGAGAACAGATCATCTTTGACCACTTCTCAGACCCAGTGTTCATCAACCAGTTCATCGAGTTTCTCTCTCTCGAGGATCGTAAAGGCAAGGACAAGTTCAGCCCTCGCAGGTTCTGTTTGTTCAAGGTGAGATTCCCTGTGATAAGTGTTAAATGCAGAAGGTGACTAAAATCAGTTAATAAAGAAATTAATTTGTTCCCTTCTCCTGCTCTGTCCCAGGGATTGTTTCGCAATTTCAGTGACGCCTTTCTCCCCCTGCTGCGGCCACACATGGAGCGCCTGGTGGCCGACTCCCATGAGAGCAAGCAGCGTTGTGTCGCGGAGATCATCTCTGGACTGATCAGAGGGTGCAAGCACTGGAGCTACTCAAAGGTACGGAATTTAAACTCTCACTTAGTAAGGTGGCTAGATGTTCCACTTTGGAAAAGTTATAGAATTCATATAAAATTTAATAAAAACACTACGTATAATTTCATCAAGTTCTGGCTTCTGATGGTGTTTTTTCAAATTTTGAGAGTCCTTTCAGACCATATATCTTCGAATAAACACAGTACATACACTTGTGCTCTTTTGCAGGTTGAGAACCTTTGGGAGGTCTTGTGTCCACTACTCCGTACTGCCCTGTCCAACATCACAATAGAAACATATGCAGACTGGGGCACCTGCATCGCCACAGCCTGTGTAAGATTTTGCTCCTTTTATACCAATCATGACTTTATCCTTCCATTTGTTAAACTCGTGTCACTCATCCTTCTCTCCTTACGACTCTGTTGTTTCTGTCTCGTACAGGAGAGCAGAGACCCGCGCAAGCTCTACTGGCTGTTTGAGATGCTAATGGAGTCTCCAGTCAACGGAGAAGGGGGCTCCTTTGTCGATGCCTGGTGAGTAGAAAGGTTGCTGCCTGAAGCAGATGTCGATGTGACTGACAAACTGTGATGATTGCGCTTCTTTTTTGCTTTCCAGTCGTCTCTACGTGCTGCAGGGAGGCCTCGCTCAGCAGGAGTGGCGCGTTCCAGAGCTCCTCCACAGGTTGCTACAATACCTGGAGCCCAAACTCACACAGGTCTACAAGAATGTACGGGAACGCATTGGCAGGTGAGGTCCTTTTTACTCCCCCTAGTGAACATGAATGAACCATTAATGTATTATTTGAATCGCTTTCTGTATTTTTGTGTCTCATCTAATCCTCACTGATTTTGGTATCCTTTCAGTGTGCTCACATACATCTTCATGATCGATGTCAACTTGCCGTACACTCAGCCAACCACCTCCCCGCGCATCTCGGACTTCACAGAGCGAATTCTGGTGCAGCTGAAGCCTCTAACCGAGGGCGACGAGGAGATCCAGAACCACGTGATCGAGGAGAATGAGGTGGGAGAGCAGGATGAGAGGACGCAAGCCATCAAGCTGCTCAAAACAGGTGGGTCAAAGGATCTATCACCATTACGCAGAATGATATCACAATAAATACTGGTTATTATAGGAATGGTTGAAACAATCAACAGCAGAAATTATTCTTTAAACATAAAAATTCCCGTCTTCAAATATCTGCAGTGCTGAAGTGGCTGATTGCAAGTGCTGGTCGCTCCTTCTCCACTGCCGTCCCAGAACATCTACGGTTGCTTCCCCTGCTCTTCAAGGTGAAACAATCAATCATTAATTCATATCTTTTGATCCGCTAGCTTCATCACTACCGACTTTAAATCGTAATGCCTAATGTCATCATATCAATCATACCATACAGGGACTTGAAATGACGCCTTGCCTCCCCGTTAACCTATCTCTGTCCTCTGTTCCAGATTGCTCCGGTTGAGAATGACGACAGTTACGATGAACTGAAGAGGGATGCAAAGACCTGTCTGTCTCTGATGTCTCAGGGACTCCTTTACACAGAACAGATCCCCATGGTCCTCAGCGCCCTGCAGGAGGTGAGTCATCTGGCAGCTGTGGCTGTTATTCCACTTTTCACCTGCATCACACATGACTGGGCTTTTTACAGACCCTCACATCTTCTAACCTGTAAGGTTAATAAGCAAAAAAGATGAAAGGTTCAAAGGGAATGACAGCTGAATGAGGTTTTTTGAGTCTGCCCTGCTGAACATTCGTTCTTAAATGAATCTGTTACATATTGTGTCAGTACAGTAGTGTGTAGCTACCAGCTGGAGAATAAAACCTGAAAAAATGTAACTGTGCCGGGATTCTTGAGAATTCCCTGGCGATTTTCAGATGCGCCACATGAAAATAAAGAGAAATAACCGACATAATATGTAAAGTCAATTAGAAACTGAACAATTCCAAGCTGTGAACTGGTATGACACACGTGCAGAGATCGACACAAATTCTGATTTAACTGTTGTAACTTGTTTTATATTGTATACATTTTCAAAATGAGTGATGTTCCCTAAAAAGAGGAGCTCCATTACAAAAAAAATCTAAATAGAGGACTCATCCAGGGCGTGATCTGTTCCTTTAGTGAAACAAAATGCTCAAGAGGATATTGATGTGGGATGGTTTTCTTGTTGTGTGTTGCAGATTGCTGGCAGCAGCTCCTGGCACGCTCGTTACACGGTGCTCACATACCTCCAGATCATGGTTTTTTACAACCTGTTCACCTTCATGAGTGACCAGAAAAGCGTGGATGACGTCCGGGCGCTGGTGGTACAACTGCTGGAGGATGAGCAGCTTGAGGTAAAAAACAACCTTTCATTCATTTGTTTAACAATAAATCTTAAATAAAGTCTGGCTTAACCATCACTTGGAGATGGTTGGAAGATGAACAAACATAATGGCAGTCTGACTATATAATGATCGCCAAGCTATTGGCTAATACATACTTGTTTATTCTAGCAGTAGGAATGCACCGATGCCGGATATTGGGCCGATAGTGTCTCAAATAGCTGGATCGGTTATCAGTGACAATAGGACCAATCTATTCAATTCAATTTTATATGTATTAGGGCTGTCTCAATATCAGATTTTCACTACACGATAATCGTGGCCAAAAGAATTCACAATAACGATATTAATTAATATAGCAAATTAATTACACAACGAGTGTAGGGAGGTGGAGAGAGAGTCTGTAACCATAACTGTACAAAAATGTGATTCAAGAGGCGATTATTCACACAATATTATCATTCTTAATATCACGGTTATCGCCAATACCGGTATATCGCGACACCCCTAATATGTACAGTATATCCTATACATTATATTCAGGGATTGTAATTCCTGTTTAAGTTTTGACCAATTTGTTGCTGCATTAAAAAAAGGTTTACACTTTAATTGTAATTCCTGTCAATTTTGAAGTTGCTGGCGTACGATTTATTATTTTAATGATAAATGACAACGCAATAAATGCATATCTAATGTATTTATTTGTTACATTTTGTTTTACAAAGTTAGGAAAGCAATGTTTAAGTCAAGTCTGACGTTGCCTTACACATAAAAGAATGATCCCAGTCACTTCCACGCAGTGAGGCATACAGCTTCTTAATTAAACACTGGCATGGGATCGGTACTCGGTATCGGCCCATACCCAAAATCCAGGTCTCGGTATCGGGACTGAAAAAGTCGGATCGGTGCATCTGTAGCCAGCAGGCAGCCTTACTGTCTTTCAGCTTCACTGTAGTGATTCAGCACTCTCCTCCTGGCTCTCCACTCACCCCCCTCTCCTCTCCAGTCCTCTAGCTGTTGCTATGGAAACCACAGGCTGCAGTAATCTGTTGCTATGGAGATAACGTTCAGATTGAAGGAGGATGAGAGGGAGAGGGATGGAGTAGAGACAAAGGAGAAGTGGGGGATGGATGGAAGTAGCCATTTTTATTTGGCCTCTTAAACTAACCTAAGCCTGATTTTATAGGCCTCAGCGGTGTGACGCTTTCATTGCTCTCATTTCTTCAGGATCGCCTTTATTAGACAAATACATATGTTCACAGAATTTCACTAGCTGCCACTGGTGCCAAGACACATTTTATGCATGCAGTCAGTGACCCCTTTCTTTTATTATGTTGCTAAGTAACCTATGTCACACAAAACACTGAGCGTAACTCGTTATGAATCTACCTTTTTAAGAATTTTGTTATTTATACAAAACAGAAAACATTGTAACTTAAAAGTGCACCTAAGAGGAAAGCTGTAACCTATTTGCCCCAGTAGTCCTACTTAATCTAAAAAAGCCTTTCCTCTGGAGAACGCTGCTCAAAGATCTGTATGATACCCATTTAAAAGTTTACCTCTCCTGCTGAGAATTCCACTGAGAAAAGAGACATAAAATGTGCAAAAGACCATTTTAGCTCACATTATAGAGAAGCTTCCCCACACACACGCACATCCACCCCCAGTCCCCAGCTGGCTGCTATTTCCATCCAGCTGGCCAGTGTACACACTAGTGGAACACCCAGCCTAATGACATTGGTATGTCTTATACAGTGCAGCAAGAGGTTGTCAGTAAGGTGATGGGGCTTGTGTGTTCGTATGGGCAGTAAAAAAATACCAGACAGAGATGCTACTCCAGTTAGATTACGCCATGATGGCCAGAATACAGGATGAACTTTAAGAACACCTGTGACTGTATGATTCATGGAAAATCCAAGCCCCTCCATCTTTGGGTGACTCAGGAACGACCGCGTTCTCTTTTTATTGTATATATTAGCCTTAGCGCTAATTTGTTATGTTCAATGAGGGGGAACTTTACATTCTAAAGTTTATTGAATTACAATGTAGTATAAAATATCTTTGTCAAACATCTTTCAAACAATGTTCGCTTTAGCTTGTGAATTGCTTCCTTGTTCCCTTTCAGGACATTATTATGTTAATTACTGCCAGCAAGTCCCAGAATAATCAGCTATTTAATCCATACATTATAATGTGTGTTGTAATTAATACTGCACTATAGTGACACAATACACTTTGAACTTACTTTCCCATCTCCTCTTTCTGCCCAGTGGGTCTTAAAAGTGAAGCCAATGCAGAAGTGCCTTAAACTTGCATTATTTCTAATAGCCAGCAGGGGGCGACTCCTCTGGTTGCAAAAAGCAGTCAGATTGTATAGAAGTCTATGAGAAAATGAGCCGACTTCTCACTTGATTTATTACCTCAGTAAACATTGTAAACATGAGTTTATGGTCTCAATCACTAGTTTCAAGTCTTCTTCAATACAGCATGATGTTCATTTAGTAAATTATGGTCCCATTTAGAGTCAAATAGACCATAAAGCAGGGTATGCTTTAGGGCGTGGCTACCTTGTGATTGACAGGTCACTACCACGGCGTTGTCCGGTCTGAGAGTTGTCCGTGTTTTCGTCTTACAACTTTAACCCTTTCACAGTGGGTTTTCAGTTCATGAAAGTTAATTCTAACCTTTTTTTGTTGCTTAAAAATGTCTTATTCAGAATCCGGTTGTACTTAGCTCCACCCTCTCGTGTCACTTCTGGTTGCAAAAAAAACAAGATGGCAACGGCCAAAATGCAGAACTCGAAGCTTGAAAAACGGCAGTCCACAAACTAGTGGATGACATCACGGTAACTACGTCCACCTCTTATATACAGCCTATGTTTCTGCCTTTTGTTTTCTAGGTAAGAGAAATGGCCGCCACCACACTCAGTGGCTTCCTTCAGTGCAATTTCCTGTCCATGGACGCCTCCATGCAGGCACATTTTGAGGCTCTCTGCAAGACTCGCTTGCCCAAGAAGAGGAAGAGGGAGCTCGGCTCTATAGTGGACACTATACCCTCTGCTGGTAAGGAATTGTCTAGGTAGAATATGTGATGATGATGCACTCAATATTCTCATTTTAATGGAATCCCTCCTGTTGTTCTTGCAGACCTTATGCGGCGCCATGCAGGTGTTCTCGGGTTGAGTGCTTGTATTCTCTCCAGCCCGTATGATGTGCCCACCTGGATGCCCCAGCTGTTGATGGACCTGAGTGCTCACCTGAATGACACACAACCCATTGAAGTATGTGTACTTATCACTTTATACTGTTGCAGTGGAATTATTTTTCAACCTCATTTTTGTCCCCAATTGCCTAGCTCTTGTTGTCAACAAAACCTGTTCAATGTCAATTATTTACTGTGTATATATATATATATGATATATAATATATATATATGATATATTATATATATATTATATATTATATATATATATTATATATTATATATATAATATACTGTGTATGTAATATATATATAATATTATATATATTATATATATATATATATACACAGTATATATATTCACTGTATATATATTCACTGAATAAAAAATGGAAAAAATAGCCATCATTTTTGTGTTTGTGCCTTCCAGATGACTGTGAAGAAAACTCTGTCAAACTTCCGACGAACTCACCACGACAACTGGCAGCAACATAAGCAGCAGTTCACAGATGACCAGCTGCTGGTCCTGACTGACTTGCTGGTCTCCCCCTGTTACTATGCCTAAAACCTGGTAAAGCATTTTAACACCACACTGTTCGTGAAACATAAATATTCCGCATCCAAAAGAACATTTAACTTGATTATTATTCATTACTGAATACAGCCGTTTTACAGTCAAACAAATAAGGGATAATGTACAGCGAGCCGGTCATTGTTGTGAAAGAACCCCCCGACAGGGCGATGCTGCGACGCGGAGGGGTCTCTCCTCGCCCTGAAGGGGATTCTTTCACAACAATGACCGTCTCGCTGTACATTATCCCGCTTATTACACGGCTACTTACTGAAGAAATCAATATTTGGACACAAAAACGGTCCGCCAGAGTCCGACACCAGAACTGCGCCCATAGCGACAGTCTGTTATACAGAAATTACAGACCGCAGAACGCCGCGATTGACCAATCAGAATCGAGTATTCAACACAGCCGCGTAATAATCATCATGTTTGTTTTTTATTCAGTTGTATCAGTTTGGGACGACTCCAGACGGTACAGATAACCAGCCTGCATTGGGGAGGAGGCTCCAGCTCTCGTCCGATGAAAGACACCCTGGAAGGAGAGTGACACACAAAGCAACCGAGTTGTGGCACACACAGAAGGATTGAAAAGTTGCGTATTCATGTATTTAGCTCATTTACATTTCTACTATACTTAATATTTAAGGATCAATCATAGCAGGGATGAATGACCTGCAGTTTGTAACATTACTGTACAGATTTTATTTCTTCTTTTTTTTTGGTTTGTTTGTGTGCATGTGCACGGGTGTATGCGTGTGCGCGTTTTATGGGATGCTTGAAGACATCAGCCAGTGTCCCACACATTTCTCAGGATTCTGTCCCAAGTATCAACTCTGAGCCAACACAATGTCCAGTGTAGGACATTCTCTTTGCTATCTCCCAATAGCGAAGTGTTTGTTACAAGCCACAGAGAACTGACTATTGAGCAATGGTCTCTTTAGATTAGACTTAAACCTGCAACACACAATGTTTGTGTGGCTGTTTGATCTATATATGATTATATGCATCATGCATGTGTAAATCATGGTATAGCAAATATGCACAAACATATTTATTTATTTATTTTTTGAAGTGCTAAGTTTTATTTTTTTTTTTCATAGAAGGTATTGTTGAGATAAAGTAGATGGCTGAGCTTTTAGTATTGGAGCCTGTTGTCGTCTACTCTTGCAAAGAAAGGGAGAGGGCAAGCTCCCCACTGCTGTGCTGTGTGATGCGTTTGCTGTGAGAACCGTTTGATTACCATTTTGTGTGTCTCGAAAAATAACCAAACCGCCTGTCCATAATCGTGACTTCTCTCGTATCCCCGGTATCATTTACCTTTTTCTAAAACCCCACTGAGATTTTGGTTCGCTTTCCCCTGATGACTTGAAATCAGTCCAAGCATTGACACATTTAGTACCTCACTTATGTATAGTGTAGTGCCAAAACTGCAGTGATTTTTTTTTTTTTTTTTTTAGATGTACTGTTTGCTTATTGAATGAGATGTCAATAAATCGTTTGTAACAAAAACTGCATTTGATGTTTTTTTCATTTAATTGAAATTGTCTCAATATATTTTATATGTGCATAGAGCAAGGCTTCTCAAACGTCTTTGGGCCAGGGAACCCCTACAGGGGAGAACATTTTCAAAGACCCCTCTTAATCGTAACACTGATTTAGCTTACTACCATTTGTACTCTTAGATGCCATTGGAACAATTTGTATTCTAAAACTTTTCAACCTAGGGGGTGATTTTATTCAAATTGTATTTTGACTCAACTTGACAGCATTTAGCCTACATTTCAAGTAACTGATATTAAAAGCTTTCAGAAAATGAACAGTAGCAAGACTGGCATTGTCTTAATAAATCCAGATATTTATAATTACCAGTCTAAAGCTGACTTTCAGGAAGTGCTTCAACTTAAAAATAATGAACTTATTGCTGTGTGTCACAATCATGTCAGAGTTTCTGTTTGCCCACAGCTAATGTGGGTGAGAGTAATGGACACAATATGCTGGTTTTATTGGCGCAAATGGTGCCCATCTACAGACTTGTAGATCTGTAGGACTTTTTAGTGATACAGCACAATTTTATAATTAAACCTGCAGTAGACAGGTTTAATTATAAAATTCCATAACAACCTTTCAGCATTTTAACATACATTCCAAATGTGTCCCAGTTTATTTCCTGGTTGCAGTGTATGTGAATGACATCAGCTGACAGGAAGTACACATGGACCCAAGCTGTTGCCTAGCAACGCAATTATGTTGCAAATCCATCAAAATGTGCTAAAACGGAGCGTTTCGGACAGAGGGGTAAATACAGGTATATTCAGGCTGACAGTATGAGGAAAACAAAGGGGTTTTTTTTTTTTTTTAACATTGCAGCATGTAAACATGTTCTAGTAGAAACACGAAATACAAGTATGAACCTGAAAATGAGCATAATATGGGACCTTTAATTCAGTCATATACAGTCTCTGAATTCAATTCAACTGAAGAAACATTCACAGAGAATCATCACTGATGTGCGTGTCGCCTAGCAACGACGTTGTTGAGCTGCTGTTTCCCAAGGACGGCAGTGAAAAAAGGAGGGGGAAAAATTAAAAAAAAAATATATAATTTTGTTTAATTTTTTTGCCAATGTGTAATAATAATAATCTCATATGATAAAAAAAAAAAAAATGTAATTTACCCAATCCTTTTTTTAATACTATATGGACCACCATTGGTGTTGCCATGGTGAAACCCCCGGATGCTGCGGTGATAGCGTCAGAATATGGTGTAAACGGTCTCTTTCACATCTTGTGACTTTGTGAGGAAAATAATAACGCCATTTCTCACCGTTAGATTCTTATAAACACGGAGAAGCGGGGTGAGTTTTTAACATTACAGATTACAGATGGACTACTTGAATGCAGTGGTTATATGCTCATCATGCCCAGATACGTAGGCAGTGACTTCATACTCATTTTTCAGTGCACGTCCAGCGGCCGTCGCTCCTGAATGGATCCATCGCCAAGAAAACCAACATGCTATCATCTATCTGCGCTGCATACGCGTTAAAAACAATATAATACAGACGTGTAAGGATATTTGATGGCAGCGTTTGCTCTGTTTTGGATGATTTTGTCGTATTTTTCTTAAAAAAAACCGCGGTGCGTTCACTTACTATGCTTTAAAATCAAGATGGGCTGTATCAAATGATGATGGTGATGATGGTGATGATGATGATGATGGACGCACGATCGATTACAGATGGTAGGTTATATTTATCATCTTATAGATTATCCAAGTCATTTAAATGTAGATACATAGGAAAAATAGGATAGGAAAACAGTGATGTGCACATATTTCCTCTCTCTCTCTCATACTCTCTCTCTCTCTCTCTCTCTCTCTGTCTCTGTGTGTGTATGTGTGTGTGTGAGGTATAATTGGCCAAATGCAGTGGTGCATAGTTATAGCATACTGTAGCTTGTGTCTAACATGTAGGCCTAGTGCATCATTATTAAAAATGTACCTATTTAGACTCATCTATACATTATTGTTCCTTTTCATCGACTATAAATGTTATTAAATGTGATCTACTGCACAATATAGTAGTTAATATGTGACTTTGTATCCTTTGTAGCACTCTACCAAGGTGGCAGCAATGGCGCGAGCAGCAGCAGACACTGTGATCATCATGCACTCCGTCCATATAGAGGAATAATGCTGAAATTGATGACTGTGGGATCCTTATAAATTGTTAATAATACAATGAACACCACTGTTGTTACGCCATCAGACCTGGTGGATGTGCCGAGACAGCAGAACTTCAATGGCACCCTGGGCACGCAGACCCCCTCGGGTTGGGCCGTGATCCACACCGCCACCTTGACCTTTTGCTCCCTCCTCCTCGTCTTCATCTTCTGCCTGGGCTCGTACGGCAACCTGGTGGTGTTCCTGTCCTTCTTTGACCCCGTGTTCCGCAAGTTCCGCACCAACTTCGACTTCATGATCCTCAACCTGTCCTTCTGCGACTTGTTCATTTGCTGCGTGACCGCTCCCATGTTCGCGCTGGTGCTCTTCCTGGACGCAGGCGGAGGCGACGGCGTGTCGAAAAGCTTCTGCTTCGCCTTCCACTTCACCAGCTCGGGCTTCATCATCATGTCCCTGGAGACGGTGGCCGTCATCGCTTTGCACAGGCTGCGCATGGTTTTGGGGCAGCAGCCCAACCGTACCGCATCCTTCCCGTGCACGCTGGCCCTCACCGCCCTGCTGTGGACGTCCAGCTTCACCATGGCGGCCCTCCTCACCATGCGAGCGTACCCGCGTAGAGACGGACCCTGCTTGCCCCACTTCGGCCTGGGAGGTGGACAGGCCAGGGTCGTGTTGTACGTCTACCTGGCAGACTTTGCCTTTTGCGTAGCCGTGGTGTCGGTGTCCTATCTGATGATCGCTCAGACGCTGAGGAAGAACGCACAAGTGAGGAAATGTCCCGTCATCACTGTCGACGCCACGTGCCCTCCGCCCCCACCGCCTCTCATCGCGGCAGGCTTCGAGAGCATGCAGTGTGCCGTTCAAGGCCCCTCTCTGTACCGCAACCAGACTTACAACAAGCTGCAGAACGTTCAGACGCACTCTTACGTCAACAAGACCAGCCAGCCTCTGGTACCGGGGGCCGCCCAAGGAGCCACCTGCTGTCAGCTGGTGTCCACGGTCAACTTGGCCACGGCTAAAGACTCCAAGGCGGTCGTCACCTGCGTGGTCATAGTGTTCTCCGTGCTGCTCTGCTGCTTGCCGATGGGAGTTTCGCTGGCACAAGACGTTTTGACGCCGGAAAGCAACTTTGCACATTACCAGTTTGAACTGTGCGGCTTTGTGCTAATTTTTCTCAAGTCGGGCATCAACCCCTTTGTGTACTCGCGCAACAGCGCAGGCCTCCGCCGCCGCGTGCTTTGCTGTATGCAGTGGGCGGCGCTGGGCTTTCTCTGTTGCAAGCAAAAGACTCGTCTGCATGCGATGGGGAAGGGCAGCCTGGAAGTCAATCGCAATAAATCCTCCCATCATGAGACCAACTCGGCCTATGTACTGTCACCCAAGCCACAGAGGAGGCTGGTGGACCAGGCTTGCGGGCCCAGTCACTCCAGGGACTGTGCCGGTAGTCCGAGGGCAACAGGTGCACGCAAACCTCGCCCGCCAAGCACCTCTACACCCATCAACACCCGCATTGAGCCCTACTACAGTATATACAACAGCAGTCCCTCTGCAGGGCCCAGCTCGCCCACCAGCCTGCAGCCTGTCAGCTCTCAGACATTTGCCTTTGCCAAGTCTTACGTAGCCATGCACTACCACACTCACCAAGACGCACTACAAGACTTTGAAAGCACCTCAGTGCACCAGATTCCCATTCCCTCAGTCTAATCAAAGAGCTGCTATAAACAGAAAGGTTTGGGACAATCTCATCATGGCTTTAAAATCAAATGTGAATTAAAAGAGGATCATGAAAACAGCCCATTTTATGTATTTGGAATCTGCATTAACCCTTTGTTCTCTTCTACAGTGGAAATACATGTTAAGTTTTCTTGAATGAAAAAATTGAAGTATTATAAGCCTTGCTATGAAACTAAAAACAAGCAATAGATTTGTAATGAAAGTGTCCGTTCCAAAAAAGTTATTTACTGTTATTGAATTGGCTTATTTTCTTTTCTTTCACAGATAATTTTCATATGAATCTGCCCCTGTGTTGTGCACGCATGTGCCGTTATAACCCAATACTCTGTAGGTTTTTCATTGCAGCCAAAGACTGCAGTTTGTTAGATCACGGCTGTTTCCTCTCTGGCTGAAGTTGCTGAGTGCTGATATAAGCTGCTGTAGTGTCGGGCTGCTATGAAACCCTGCACAGGCCCACACACATGGCTGTTTTGATGGCATGTGGTTGCACTTTGATGAACTATTGCTTCTTTAAAGAGAAATGTATTTGTGAAACTCATACACTTTTCAACACAATAAATGTTTGGCAAGTGCAGTGGATCTCGGCTTTCACTTTTTTAACTATACACCTGAAACGATGACTCGATTAGTTGATCGACAGAAAATGAATCAGCAGCTATTTTGATAATTGATTGATCGTTTTCAAATCAAACTTTTGCTGGTGGCTTGTAAAAGGCGAGCATTTGATGCTTTTCTTTGTCATTTATGGTAGTTAACTTAATATCTTTGGGTTTTACTGTCGGCCAAACAAAAGACATTTGAAGACGTCACCTTGGGCTCTTGTAAAATATAATTTTTTCACTATTTTCTGATATTTTTAGACAAAACCATGAATCAAGAAAATAATGGTAGATTAATCTAGTGGTTCCTAAACTTTTTCATGTCAAGTCACTTTATGCTGTTGGATTTTCTTTTTTTTAAATGATTGCTTTTTAATGCGGACCCCTGGAACTCTTTTCAAAGACCCTGGGGATCCCTGGATTAATCGATAATGAAAATAATTGTAAGTTGCAGCCCTAGTGTGGTGGCTAATGAAATTATCGTAAGGCTGGTTGCTTGACAGTATTTCAGGCCTCATGTCTGCTGGGGTTCATGAATGATGATGATGTCAAGAATATGAAAACAACGTGCTTGTTTTAAACAAACATACTTGACCAATAAAGGTATGATAACTCAGTGAAACAAAAACAGTTTGAATTGGCAATTTGTGTCTCACAACTAACGCTATATTAATTTATTTTAAATTGAATCAATATTCTGTTAGTCATCACAGTAACAGGATATTGATTCATATTTGATCAGTGCTGCCTAGTTTGACCATCTGATCTGAGTTTGTGAGTGATTGACAGCTACCTCCGATGAATGAACAGCCAATAGGAACACTCTCTCTCTGAAATGACCTGTGATTGGCCAAAGTCTCCCGTCTCCTGGCTAGATTTTTTAAAGCCTAAAAACAGAGCCATGAGGAGGTACAGAAGTCTATTTTTCTCTCAGAACACATGCATTACAATATGCTGAAAGGTTATTATGGAATTTTTGCCCAATGGTGCCAAAAATATTTTGCCTACTGCAGGTTTAAATTGTGATATTCTTTGACAGGTCCAGTTGTTTTCTTTTGGATAAAAAAAAAAAAAAAAATTAAAAGATTTTTCTATATGCATAGCGTCAGCACCCTCAGGTGGCTTTTAATGTACCATGGCAACTTGCTACCATAGATGTCTGTCAATAGATGATCAACATACTTTATGTTCTTTCCTGGAGGGAAATAACAGACTTATAATTTTACATGCTTCTCATGGTTCAGTCAGATACCATTTTAATTTTGATAATAATAAAAGAGTCTGAATCCATAATAGCATTATCACATAGTTTTTTCCGAAACTGAGAGATGTGTTTAACAGGATTTTTTTTCAGTCTATTATTCATTCAGTAAATTATAAGATAAGATAAGATAAGATAAGATAAGATATTCCTTTATTAGTCCCGCAGTGGGGAAATTTGCAGTGTACAGCAGCAAAGGGGATAGTGCAAAAAACAAGATGGATCAGCTAACACAGTAAAAAAAAAAAGAGCTAAACAAAGTGTAACAAAATATGAACAATTTAAATAGAAGAAAGTATAAAAATAGGAGCAGTATTACAGTATTGACAATAAACAGACTATTAACAAGATTGCACAAGTGGAAAATGATATTGCACAGTGTGAATGAAATGAAATTCCACCTGAAAATATCAGTCAGTTATATGTTTATTATATTATAATTATATGGGAGTGGGGATTTAATCAATTCGTATATATTTTCTCATGATATTTTATTTTTATTTGTCATTACTGGACTGGTCATCATGTATGGTAATAATGCATGGTAACCTAAATACATCCATGATGGTAACATGTTCATGAGTACTTCACATAGTGAGCTGTGATCTCCATCTGGTGGTTAAACGCAGACGTACAAGAGGCAAAGAACACAGGATAATACAATAGTAAGGAAGTCCCACTCTGACCCTTTTTCCAAGTACCACCGTGGATCAAATAATTTACCGGCATTTAAATTTAAAAAAAACGAATAAATGTACTGCTTACGCCCAGAAAGGTGTACTGTTCAGAGATTTCAAAATTATAAAGAAAGTGTAGACAATGCCTAGCGTATGAAAGAAACAATGAGAGGTAGTGCGTATTTACATTAACAAGGTTTTTTTTTTTTTTTTTAAAAAAAACTTACGTGTGAGACATTACTTTTCTATAGACAATCTATTGTAACGGAAATTGATGTAGTGTCGTTGTCCTGGTAACCACCATGGTAACCACCTGCTTAATGTGTCCACTATGCGTCGAAGAAGCTCCTCTCCTAATGTTAGCTTAACATAACTCAACTTCAATGTAACTGTAACTAAACTAACGTTACCCGTATACGGTTAAAATGACTACTCGGTCACGTTTAACGAGATTTAAATAGCGTTATATTCACTATTAGCAAAATGGTGATTGAAAGGCTGAGTTTAGCTTGTGATAGCCTTCAGTCCCACCGACAGCTCGCATGTTGTCACTCATACTGTGGTTTACCACTGAATGGAAAGGACATGCTGATTTACAGTAATGTGGACGTAGAACACAAGGTTTGTTAACTAAGTTTGGTTATACTGTCTGTAACAAACTTTAAGGCTTCAAGATGCAAACCACAGTTTGACCCAAGTTTTTTGTAATGTAGCTAAGTTGTACCTTTTACATGTCTTTTACACATTAACTATAGTCTTTTTTTGGGGGAAAGGAAAGGCTATAAAATAAAGATATAAAATGTATATACATTTTAAAATAGAAGTAAATAAGAGTAGACCACTTACACACCAAAAGACTGACAATAACCTGATATTTTCAGGTGGAATTTCATTCCTTCATTCTCACTGTGCAATATCATTTTCCACTTGTGCAATTTTGTTAATAGTCTGTTTATTGTTTATACTGTATATACTGCTCCTATTTTTATACTTTATTCTATTTAAATGGTTCATATTTTGTTACACGTTGTTTAGCTCTTTTTTTTACTGTGTTAGCTGATGCATCTTGTTTTTGCACTATCCCCTTTGCTGCTGTACACTGCAAATTTCCCCACTGCAGGACTAATAAAGGAATATCTTATCTTAAATGTTTGTTCACAGCCCTTGCTGCTAACTGGCCACCATGGTGAGGTCAGTGCCATGACCTTTGGAAAAGGAAGCGGACCTGTTCTCCTCTGCTCTGCCTCTGCTGACTACATCATTGTCTGGGATATTGAACTGTGCCAGAAGAGAACACAAAAGGGTGAGGAAATACTTAATCTGTGCGTGCAGTGGCTCCCCTGGTCAGAGTTTGGTGCATTGTCTTCAACATTAGTTTAATTCAGTGTTGTTTATTTTGTTCTGAAATCAATATTTTCTTCATAACCTTCGTTATAATGTCATACTAGTTTAAATCTCTACTAAGTTATGGAGCAAATTTGTTGCACACATCATATCATGTGATCATTTTCCTGAGTGAATATCTTAACAAGTCTGCCATCTAGTGGAATATTACCACATAGGTCACTCATATGGTCATGAACTTCCTTGAATTGATTTGTTTGCAGGTAAAGTTGCAGCTGGAACAGTTATCGGGACTTTACTGGGTGAAGTCGTCCATCTTTCATTCTGTTTCTCAGATGAACGAGTGGCTGCATGCTCGGGGGCAACTGTATATGTTCTCAGCTCAAAGGTACAAGACGATGCACATTTTCTCAGTTCCCTTTGGTGCACATGAACACTTGCTGAATACTGTACATTTTGGCTCACCATCACAGGTCATAGCTTTATCTTACCACATAGTTTTGTTGTTGCTTTCCACATCAGAGACGTGAATTGATCTCTACCTTGACCAGCCACCTCGGACCTTTAACATCAGCAGAGTTCTGTCCCTGGAATAAAGACGTTCTTGTCACCGCATCAGAGGATCGCACTTTTAAGGTACTGAATTAAGATGATAGTGATGACACAAATGATAGTCAAAATGATCACTCTTTTGATTTATACCAAATATTACACACGCTATAATTGAGTTTGAATAACTAAAAAAGTACATTTCCATGTTTCTTTTCAGGTGTGGGATTTAAAAACTGAAGCTGTTTGCTACCAGTCTTTTGTGCTTTCAGGTATGATATTACTACTGTATTAAAAATCCACACAACATCAGTCATTCATTTGGCCATTCATTCCATTAACTTTGTACAGTAGAGGTGGTAGAATTTGTCAGTATAAAAATGAACTACAAGTATCCAAATAAAGGTGTCAAGGCTTATCTTTAAGCACTGGTAAGGCTTAAATACAAGCACTTTAAACTTTACGAGTAAAAATTTCAATTTTAAATAGCTTAGAGTCAGAGCTTGCCAAATGATTGAAAATGTAACATTCTCTGTTAACGTACCCAAAGCTAATTCTTCAATGCTTCAGCCTCTCCACTGCTCAGTGTGTTCTTCCTGGAGGAGAACAGGCACCTTATCACTGGCTCAACCGATGGACAGGTTAGTGACTGAGGCACATAGCCCTTAACAGTTCATAATCACCATCAGAGGATGAAATTCCACAAGCTGTTTGACACGCCTGTTACCTGTTTGGTTTAGCTGTGGTGCTTTTCTCTCCCCGATGACCACAAGTGTCACCTGGTGACCAAAATGGACCTTGAGAAGATGGAAAAAAGACATCAAATGCACCGAGGGACTGCGAGCGATCAAGCAGGTGATGTTACTGATCTATCAATAAAAACAATGAGCATATCTAGTACTGGCTTTGTGGATGATCAGCTACATGAATGATCTACTTTTACACTACCTTTTTTTGATATTTTCTTCCAGGGTTCGCTGAAAAATCAACTGTGGATAGAGTGGAGATTTCAAAACCTGTCCTCAGAATAGCTTTATGTAGCTCATTCTCTGACACCAGTAGTGATCATAAAAAGTAAGTGAATAATCTCCACATCATTCATAAACAGTGTGAAACATTTACAGTAGGTATATGATTTCTGGGCTGTGGTTACCACAAGAGACTCCTGACTGGTATACCAGATAGGCCATGTTTAGCTTGGGCAGCTGCAGAAGTGATAAACTGATGCTGAAGTCTATTACTTTTTAATGCCTGACTTCCAGGAGCATTTCCTTTGAATTGGCAGACCTAGATAAGCAGTTATAAGACGAATGGATACACAGATAGAGGGGAAAATCACATGGTCCAAGGTGGACTTCATAGTGTCAAGCAGAGAGACCAGTCTCACTCCCAAGTGCTCAAAAATGATTAATGGACCTTATAATGTGACTTTACCACAAGGAAGAACTGTTTTACTTCATCTGTGACAAGGAATCTTAATGTTGAAGCAAGACATGATACTGTCAACACTGTGGTCATTCTCAAGTGCCCAATTTTGTTCTTATTTCCACAAGGTAAAACTCGTATGTGATCCTGGAAAATACGACAAAAGCAATACAAACACAGTTGTAATGGGAGTAACGCTACATAGATGTCATACTGCCACAAAAGCCTGGAAAAAAATATCCTGAACTGAACGCCACATCTTTATGGGCTACATGCTGCACGTGTCCACGTAGTCACAGAAAAAACGTCACAGGAAACTTCACACATCACAGGAAACTTTGCAGGCTCGTAGCACAAACTGCTTCAGGCTGTTAAAACATTTGATGTTATGACAGGAAGCAGGCACTTAAAAAGCACGGACATAACTCTCTGTGTGTTTTGTGGACCACTGGAATGACATGGACGTTGATTCTTTATTGCCCTAAGCAAAGCATATGATCTCAGAGCAGTATCTACATAATCTTTATTCTTGACCTTGAACAGACGCTCTAGCGTAGTTCATCAACCGCATGAGGTCCGTCTGCAACCACCGTTTTACTGGCTTCCATTTGATGGGCTTTAGCAATTTCAACAATTTCAACAATTTTGCTCAGGTGTATTATGGGATAAATATATGGCCGGAAAAGTTACTAGCTCCACCAGCCGGTTCTCATTCTTAGGGCGTCAAATACCAAGGCTTTGTCACGGCCGTCGGTGTTCGGTACTGCCGCACAAGGCACCCTTTAACGCCGGTATGAAACGCACCGGGCGTTCCATTAACTATAATGTAAACCCACCCTTGGCAACAGTAAACGCTCCGAGGAAGCGCACCTGGAGTGTGGTGACGTAGTTTAAAGAGCGAAAAGATACTCACCGGGCCGGCAGGAGGTGAGGTGGATGGGTCCAACAAACACAGGGCTGTCATCCAGGAGACCGCTGTTCCTATCCTGTGCATCACGTTACAATCAGCTGCTCGTTCGTGTCTCCTCTTCACAACGTTCAGTGTCATTTTCACTTGGTGCTGTCATTTTCACTGTACAAATGTAGTGGTTTTATGCCCATTCACGTAGTTCTTTCCTAAACCTAACTTTACCTAATGCTAAAGTGACGCTAAGGGGCGTGACAAAGGGGCATGACAAAGGGGCGTGACAAAGGGGCGTGACAAAGGGACGTGACAAAGTGGCGGTATGTGACGAGTTGGGATGAATACGTGTTGGCTCCACACCCCGCAGAAACTGCCTGTTTTTACGGGCCTGTTTTGCTAATGTTATAATGTTAAATCCATTATGTGTCGAATTTAAAATTCAGACCTTGGCGCCCCCCCCAGTGGCAGAATTTTAAATATTCATTGTGGCTTACAGCAGTGCATGCCACTCTACAAAACAAACAATTTGAATGGTGCAAAAATCCCATAAACGTCCACACACAATGGCTTTAATTGTCTCCATCCTGTACAAAAGCACACGCTCAGCATGAAAATAATGATGCACTAAAATATAAAGTTTGTCTAACAATATTATAGCCTCAGCATGTAGCTCAGTGCAGGAAGTGGAAGAAAAGGATCCCTCAGACTCAGCTTCCTCTCCCTTCTCCTCTGTGTGGCAGAAGTTTCCATCTTGCTGGGTGTACATAGTTTAGACTACATGAAGTCAAAGGAAACTTGAATAAAGACCTTTAGCCCTATGGTGTGCATGCCTTGGCACTCATCACATCAGTATGTTTTTCTTTAGTATGTGGTTACATTGTCTTTCCCCAAATGAGCTGGAAAAAAATACTTTAAAGGGAAATCCTGTAACACTTTTTCCATACTTTTCTGTGTGGGCCCCTGCAGGGACAACAGCTGGTTGTGCATTGGAAGCTCGGATGGCCTGTATGTGGTGGATCTGGCTACCTCAGAACTCCTAACAGTACTATATTTCAAAGGTAGGCTGGTGGTGGTGCGGCTTCTCCGATTGCTGCTGCATGCACTACTGTGATATTTTTAAGCATTTGTGCACAACCAGTACCCCATTACTCTACTTTTGCAGAAATTCTACAAGATTATCTTTCTTTTTAAGAAACACTGATTGATTTCAAACTCTAAAGGGAATTTACTGACGCCAAACTCATGACTGATGTTTGTTTTTATAGATTACCCCAATTTGAGCATCACAATGGCTGGGTCGTGGTCAATCTCTCCAGGGTGGGATAACTCTGTGAGTAATTCCAATCATATCTTGATAAACCACATTAAGACATTGCACTAAATTATCCTCTCAACTGGACCTCTATCATTCAATTGGCCCATGATATAGTATGGGTTTCCTGTAATTGAAATAATTGTAATTAAATCCCTAATCAGATTTGTATCATGTTGCAAGTGATCCTTTGAGTCAGGCCACTTGCTGAAGATCGTGCAGGCCTGGCTGCTTTTGTCATATCTGGTGAATCTTATTAGTTTATGATGATAAAAGTCCCATAAAATGACATGTTTAACTATTGAATTTATACAAATTTTAGGTCTTTAGGTCTATAATTTAGGTCAAAGTTAACACGATAATAACGTGTTAACGCAAATTTTTTTTAACTGCACTAATTTCTTTAACGCATTAAGAAAATCGATCTTTCGGAGGTTGTAGCGGGCTCAGTTTTAAAGCCAGAGTGAAGATACTGGTATCATATAAAACTAGAAAAACCTACGAAATCCATTGGTACCAACATGTCATAGTAGCTTGTCAGAGCTTTTTATGCTAAATGCAGTTCGTGTGAGGGTTTTTGGACAGTATTTGTCATTGTTTTGTGTTGTTAATTGATTTCCAGTAATACATATATACATACATTTACATAAAACAAGCATAGTTGCCCACTCCCATGTTGATAAGAGTATTAAATACTTGACAAATCTCCCTTTAAGGTAAATTTTGAATAGATCAAAAATGTGCGATTAATCGTGATTCAATTTTTGAATCGATTGGCAGCCCTAAAAAATGTCCTTTACACTATAATAACAACCACTGAAATCAATCCCTGTTAAGTATCAGATTCAGGATCTATGTGGAATTTTTTTAATTTTGTTTCCTATACTAACTTTGAATGTCTTTTTTTGTGTTCCTACAGAGAAGCAATTGTGTTATAGTGCAGCATAAAAAACACCCTGACTTTCCATTGTCTGTATTTTCCTCAACATTATTCATAATGTAATTATATTTTTAATGTGTCTTTTTGAAATGATTATGGAGTAATACAATTGTTTTAATGATCCATTTTATGAAATCCTCCAAACAGATGGTGTTATTAGTGAGCTCTTTGTTTACTCCATGTGTGGTCCTGTTGGAGTTACGTCTGTGTGACCTAAGGAGGACCTCGGCTTGTGGCGAAGGCTTTTCGGTGTTCCCGAGGTAAACCTGGAGTTAAAGGCAAATATTTTAGTGAGACTACATTGGTATACTGTATATTGATATGTTGACCCCCTAGAGGACACATTTACATTTTTGCTTGCTCCCTTCAATATAGAGATCAAAGTACAGTAACAAATCAGCTCTGTTTGTAAAAATTGTGCTCGGGGACACTTTGACCTGGCATACAGTAGTGAGCTGGAACCCAGGTTTTCTTGTTAAAGAGGACCTCTTATGCTTATTTTCAGGTGCACACTTGTATTTAGGGTTTCTAGAACATGTTTACATGCTTTAATGTTCAAAAAGCACTTTATTTTTCTCGTTCCGGCTGTGCTGCATTACCACTTTTCACCCTCTGTCTGAAATGCTCTGCTTGAGCTCCTCCCCTCCCAAAAGCCCAGTCTGCTCTGATTGGTCAGCTGGCCCACTCTGTTGTGATTGGTCAACCAAACCAAACTCTTTGGACTCAGCTCCAGCTCCACTCTCACTAGCTTTGTTTGAGGGCGTGCCAAGCTAGCCATTATGCAAATGTGTTACTTGGTGACATCACCACGTTACGGAAGAAAAGATGGGACTTCCAGCAAGGCGTTTCAGGAAGTTTAGGAGCAGTGTTTCTGTGCGGGAGAGTAACTCCCTTTGGCGTGGACTTTGGTCTTTGTAACTTTGCAGACCTATTACATGCACAAAAAAAATATATAACACACTAAAGGAAAGGGAAAAAGCTCAAAAGCATTATAGGTCCCCTTTAAAGGACTACATGGTAAATACTGTAGTATGTATCTCAGCTGCTTGTATTGTAAATAATATTCAGGTATTCTGCCATTTGTTTATTCAGTGGCAATATTACATTCCATTTAATGAAACAATCTACAAAAGACACAAGTACTGCTTTTCTGTAGCTCACGTAATCATTTGGATCCAGTCTGGAACTGCTCTGCTCAGTGAATGACTTAACTCTGTCAACATTTTTTTATATGTCTAAGCTTTTAAATCCACATGGGTTAATAAAGCTGTATGTTCTGGACGGATGTACGAAATTAATCCAGAAATCATACTTTGCTCTCATAATAACATCACTTTATAAATGCCAAACATTTGAAATTGTCCTCTGGGGAAGGAATGCAATCCATTACCTGTACCTCCATAAAGGATTATTTAGAAAAATCCTGCAGCGCCAATAAATAATGATAATTTCATCAACGTTATGTGTTTTTCTGCTTTTAACAAATTTGCGATTTATGAGCCGAAGCACAATCATGTCAGCTTGTTAAAATTAGCTAAACAGTGCAGTTGTTTTTCCCAGACGCTGGTCACCTGACCTCACCAGCAGTCAGACATATGCATAAGTGTGTTCTATTTTTCAGTTGGCCTCCTGCCTGTAACGCCTTCTGACTCTGACATTTCCATATTAACTTTGCATATTATAACCATTCTTCTTGACATCTGTTTTTCATGAGTCAACAATATCACGGTACTGAGAATTAGAAGAACTAATAATCCACAATGCTGGAAAATGCTTTGCTCCTTCATTTCCAGTAACTCTTTTCCCCCCATTTCACCCCTCCCTTGTTTTCAGTTCTCCTCGACTGCCCGAATCTCCTCTGAATGCCGAGTTAAAGAAGAAGGAGCCCGAGCATCCTAAAAAGAAAGGTCAGCGTCAGAACACCCGCTCCCCTCTCACTTATGTTCACGCACATCAAATAAAAAGACAGCTACTGCTGTTTGATGACTCTGGGTTTTTAAAAGTATGACCCATTTTATAGTTCACTCCATGTCTGGCTCGTTGTCTGTTTTGCTTGGACACAGACAATTCTCTTAAATTGTACTTATTGTAGGTTTATAGAAAGTCTGTTTGGCTATTACAAGAGCTCCTCATGACTGTATCTGTAAATATGGAGGGTGGAAAAGATTCCATGCTTTGCATTGTGGGCAGTGTTGATGTCATAATTAAATTTCCCTCAGTTTTCATTTGCCACATAGGCAGTAGGGTTGATCAGGTGATGAGCACAGCATTTTTTAACCCTTGTCCCACGTCCCTCATATTGAGACGATGTCCCACATTTTCATTGGCTCTAGTTTTCAAAAGTCAAACCGCTGCAGGTTTTTTTTTTAAAATCTGGCTTTTATCCAATAGCTGTGAAGAAAGCAGGGAAGGCTGTCATCATGGGGCTGGTGTTTGCCATCAAACTGCGCACACGTGGGTCAAGTGCAGGTTAACATTTCACAGTCTTCGCTACGCTACGCCCAACAGAGAAAATTGCGAGTCACCACAAAGTCACTATGCAGATTTAGGCAGAATATGATGGAAACTACCACAAAGAAAAGGAAGAGCAGCTACAACAAAGACTGTGAAACTACTTAGAAGTATTTATAAGCCGGTGGACGGTGATTCTCCGTGTTTTTTTGTGTTATTTTTCAATTTCACACAGGGGGAATACGACATGAAGCGACAAAGTTCATAAGTCTCACTAAGAAAGGTGCGGCTCAAAAACAGATGTGCAGATGTTACAAGCTAAGGGGCAGAATAGAAACGTTTATTATTTACGTGAGGTAGACATTATATCAAAATTGTAGACTACCTCTCAGTCTTGGTAACGTGTCCCACATTGTCCCACACCAACATACTCTGGTCACCCTAATGGGCAGGTACTTCAAATGATGCAACAGTGAGAGTACAACACATTTAGACTGAGACATTCTCATTAATTAGCTCATTGTGTTGTACGGTTGCTTCTTGCAGTAGTGGATTCCGAGGTAAAGTGAGCCTATTTGTGGCTCTTTGGTGTATCATTAGGATCTGGCAGCTTGAACCTATTCTGCTGAAGAACCTAGTATACTGTGGTTCACATGTTGCTCTTACAGAGAGCTACTGCTGTGAAAGCCAGTATTAGCCGGGCTCCCCACAGCTGGAGTGAAGAGAGCTGCCAGTGCCAGACTATGTAGGGGATCTTCACGGGAGTCCAGAGGTACTGAACTGTCAGACCAAAAAAACGCAAACATTTACGGAGTAGTGCAACCAACCATGCTGCGCCCACGTATCTCTATATTATTAAGGATTTCTGCAGAACTGTATACAAATTACACCATAAACCTCTGACATTCCTGGAAAGGAAAATGTTTTTCCGTTGTAAGTCTGGTGCAGCTTTTTTTTTTTTTAAGAGAACTGCGTGTGCAGATTAGATGTCCGTTGTCACGTCACACCGCCACGTTACATAATCATGAAGTGAACCAGGACTCTTGGCCTTTTGAGATGATGATAATCAGCTGCCATTTATTTTTTGCATGATGTCTGAAGTGTAATTCCCTAGCCTTGTTATTTTATGTGAGGGAGATTACAAGATAATATAAGATTATGTGGAAATGGCAGTAAAGATGGTCAGGAACGTTCATTTACGCACAAATTCTCTCTTCTCACAATTTATTGTGAATCGGGTTTGCGATGATTTGTCATTTTTAAAAAGTGGGTCCCCAGGAAAACTATTTGGGAAACACTGATCTGAATGACTGTTGCAAGACATCAGCCTACTTTGACATGGCATGGAACATCAAGCATCAATGTCAGCCCCATTTTTTTAGAGTTCCTTTGCTAGTTTTGGGTGGAGTGAGATGGGAAAAACAAGGGAACTGCGAGGCCTTGACTAGACCACTTTGAATGAAAGAGGAAAGTATTTCATGCCTCTGTCTAATGGGTCATTAGTCACTGCTTTACAGCAACTGCTGTACAGAGCACCTTAGTGTTTAGTAAATCCAGTTCACATCTAGCTGTCTGTTAAAATTTGATATCGTAGTTAGTATTTTATTCACATAGCTACATGTAGTAGTACATTCTTTGCCCTCTTTGTTCATTTCCCCCCAGCATGCTACATACATGTTCCACAGGGCCAGCATATTCGACATGATTTCTACGGCTGGGAGACCCTTAGTTTGGCTCCATATTTGTAATTCCTGTCAGTCTTCAGTTAGCGTGCCTCTGATACCTTTTTTACTTTTACTCTCGCTCCTTTCCCCTACTGTGTGACCCACTTTTCACAGGTCAGTAAGGCAATAACTCATACCAGAGACTCTGGTTACAGTCAAAATAATATCTTAGAGACACATATACCTGCTACGGTTTATACATTTTTAGAAGCTTGAATTATTTCTTTTTCTTTTTCTTGGGCCACATTCAACAGCTAACTCAGAGGGAGGTCTGCGTTTTCCCATCTCCTGTTCTCCGACTGGGAACAAGAGTTTATTTTAGAATAAACTCCGGGGCCGGCCTGAGCCTTGTCCCTGCTAGTGCTGAGAACCCAAACTGTAAAACAAATCACTGTCACTTCTTAAAGTCATTGAAACCAAAAACGGGGTGTATATTTTAAGTCTCGTTAATCCTAACAACCACTTGGTTTTTGTTCTTACAGGTACAGACCTGAATACAGCAGATAGAAACTTATTGTACCATTAATCATTTGTTGCTGCTTTAGCTGTTGCATCAGAGGCTAAACATCCTGATGTTTTGAGCTGGACTTCAATATCATGAGACCTTTTTTTGCAGTAATGGTTAAGGCAGTTTAGGCTCAAATTTACATAATGAGTGCTGTAAAGGGAGCACACAGCAAACCGCTGTGATTTTACGCAGATATGACTCCACTTGGAAATTTCTCTGAAACCCTCTCTTTGCTTCAATAGCGTCTAGTGTGAAGTCAGCGTAAATTATGAGATTTTTACTGCACCATAAAACTAAATGACCATTATATATCAACAGGGGGTTAATAGGGCTGTTGAGCAATGCAAAGTGATTGTGTTGCCAGGTAATTAGATTTCTGGCCTAAAA
Source organism: Sebastiscus tertius (assembly GCA_916701665.1). Lineage (NCBI taxonomy): Eukaryota > Metazoa > Chordata > Actinopteri > Perciformes > Sebastidae > Sebastiscus > Sebastiscus tertius. The sequence continues at coordinate 50,581 of CAKAOH010040480.1, forward strand.
TTTCCTGCATGTAATCTGTTCTGGCTCAAAAGCAACTTCCAGTACCCAACCACACACACACACACACACAACACCAGTGGAGGAATGGAGGAAGGTGCTACACGGGAGCAACCCCTGTTACAAGACCTTTCTCAAGCTGAAATGTACTTTTTCATAATGTCTTTGTTGATACCATACAATACCAATTTGACCCAAGTTATAAATACCAGGTTCACGAAAGCTTTTATTTGCTTTGTAAACACCTTGTATAATAAAGGCCTCTTCATGGAAAAAATCACAAGATGAACTAAGGAATGAAATAAGACTATTTCACAGAAGCAACACGGCATGCGTAGTATCAACAGCATTATCCTTCGGGCTGGACAGATAAAGATGTACCTAGACAAACTCATATTTCACTTTAAAATCCAAGGAAAAGAGAACGGAGCAGTTGTTCTGAGGTTGTCAAGATTGCTTTACAGGAAAATGCCCTTCAAGCCAAAACTGGAGTTAACATCTTTGATCAGCAGCGATCAAAGATGAAAAGCACTCCCAGATAAGAGAGAATTGAAAAGAGATCCAGATGTATTTCTATTTTTGACTGGTTGGTTTAACTTGTTACATTTATCATTGGTTTGGAAACCCGCCTACACTGAGTTGTCCAAGAGCCTAAAAAGAACAATTGATAGTACCTAGCACTCAAACTCTAGGTAAATGATTCATCAGGTGAGCCTGTTGAGCTCTTTGTTGCTGTTTGTAATTTAAATGATGTATTAGCAAATTAAAACTACTGACATGTTGTATGTCTATTGCTAACTTGATATAACCTTTGCTTGCGCTTATCGACTGTCATCAGGGATTCTGTTATCGGGTTTCCTTTTCTAAAATCTTTGAATAATAGTTCAAATGCAATATGTCATTTTAACATATAGGAAATAAGCTATTGCTGTAAACTAGGAATGCACCGATAACAGCTGGATCGAGTATCGTGACAATGGGGCCGATCTATTCAATTCAATTCTATTTTTATATCCTATATACATTATATACTGGAATTTTAATTCCTGCTTAAGTTTTGACCAATTTGTTGCTGCATTAAAAGAGTTTACACTTGAATTGCAATTCCTGATCATTTTGAAGAGTTTTACCAAGTTGCTGGTGTACAACTTATTATTTTAATAATAAATGATAATTCAGTAAATTTATATCTATGTATTTATTTGTTACATTTTGTTTTACAAAGTTAAGAAAGTGATGTATGAGTCGAGCCTGATGTTTCCTTACACGTAAAAGAATGATCCCAGTCACTTCCACCCAGTGATGCATACAGCTTATTAAGTAAACACTGGTATCGGATCGGTACTCGCCTCGGTATCGGCCGATACCCAAAGCTCAAGTATCGCTATTGGTATCGGGACTGAAAAAGTGGGATCGGTGCATCCCTACTGTAAACACATTTGTGTGACTGAATCACACTATAGTACCGATCAGTCTGTGTTTTTCAAGTTCATGTTCAATAACAATCTGTCAGTAAACTGCAGCATCTATAAAAGGAACTACTGTTACTGAAAAAAATAACTATCTAAAACATATAATTGCATGGAAAGAAATTAAAGAGCCGTATCTTAAGATCTCAAACACACAGTTGCCTTTTCAAGGTTTGCTTGTAGTTTTGTTGGTCAACTGAATTCATTGATTAATTGATATTAGATACGTCCTGGGGAAATTTCTGCTTAGCTGATAATCTTGTGTTGAGTTGGAGTAAACCAAATCAATATACAGTATATGTATTTTTCTAAATCCTAAATTGGCACTCTGAGATCATGTGACGTTTTCTTGCTTTGCCTGTATTTGACAGGAGAACGGTTTTTGGAAAGCCTCACACATTTTAATGGTTGTGGAAAAAGTGAGCTCATTGTAATATAGTAAAGGCACTGACAGCGAGCAGGGAGCAGAATGAACCATCCCACAGTTTGTGGCTGATGCACTTAATGCTCACAGCACAGTAGTGGTCACCCAATAATATTGTATCTTCCTTAAATATAATTCATGAAAAGCCACAACGGTATAATGAATAGTTCTATCCTGATTATGGAAAATAATGAGCATTCTTTCCTTTCCACCTTTTACTCATATTGTAACATCGACTCATTTGTAAATAGGACTCTTTTGGTAGTATGTTTTGTCTTTGTTTTGAGCATACTGTAGATCTTTTCTATGTTTTTCGGTGTCTCATAAACCATCTTATCTTTTTAACATAGGAGGAATAAAGGAGCAGCCTCTGGTTTTCCACACAAAAGTGAAGTCATCTGGATACACCAGTGCCCCAAGGTAGGTTCACAGAGTAACTGAATAGAAAATCAAAGTACAGTTTATTGCAGTAAGGCTAAAGAGCAACTTTAATGTAAATTGAAATGGAGGATTGGAAATAAAAATAAAATGCAATGCACCAAATCTAAAAAAATACAGTATGAAATGAGGTTTGATTAATCAAATCAGTTGATATATGAAACATCACAGGATTATTTTGTTTTTGCTTTTCAGAAGTATAAGGTTTTCACCTAAAACAAATATCCAGAAGAATCCTTCCCCTAAAAAGGCTGACAAAAACACGTAAGCAGTCCCATCATTTAAATTAATTGCTATTAATGTTTTTTAATTGTTGATATTAACACTAACATTTTTTTTGTCATCTAGAGGTTTACTCCTCAGAGATTATCCAGCAGACAGTGCAGCACCTACTATTCCACACATTCATCTAACCATTGCCAACAAGCCAGTTCACTGCCTTCAGTATTCCGGTGAGACAATTTAGCTGCTGCAATTCTAGATCCTGATTATCTCTATGTAAAGGTTGAACTACTAGAAATTTGTTTGAGCCCACAGTTGTACACTGAACTGTAGGGGTGGGTATCACCAGAGGTCCCAGAATACGATATTATCACGATACGACCTTATTGCAATTTTAAACATTTTGCGATATGCTGAGTATTCCGATAAGATATATTGCGATTTATTACCTTTTTTCAACTGCAAATAATGCAGTTGGTCAACATCTGTTTTATTTGATGAGATACAGTTTTCACTCTGTTCATCTCAGAGTTTTCATTCACATATCTTAAGGTCAGATGTCAAGAGACCCCTTTGAAAATGACGATAACAGTTTTTCCTTGCCAAAATTTAGCGTAACTTTGGAGCTTTATTTAGCGTTCTTCCCGCTAGCTAACGTAACATGGTTGGTACCATGTGATTCATTAGGTTTTCTAGTCTCATTTGATACAAGTACCTTCACTCTAACTTCAACACTGAGCCCGCTACAACCTCTGAAAGACAAAATACTAGCTGGGACTGCCAGCCGGGTGTGAGATTGTTAAAAGGTTAATAGTCCACATAATAAAAGATTCTTGACGTCTGTGTATCGTACAATATTGCCACGCAAAATATCGCGATGCTGTATCGATTTCTTTTCCCCCACTCCTACTGAACCGTCCCATGATTATGTGTCAGGACTACTGGATGGTACTCCATGGTACTACAACATGAGGGCATTGAATGAAGGCATTTTACATTTATTTGGATTGCGGAGACCCATTGGAGCCTGAATTTGTAATATTTCATCAGCAGTAACAGAGTTTGAAATATTGCATAGCAAACAGAGAAGAGTTATATACTGCATCCAGTTTTGTCCATCCTCTACTTGAAGGCTGAATCAACAATAATTTATGAAGTATGATTGGCAATACATTAAGATCAGTTCACTGTTGTTGATAGAGAATTATAGTACTTATTACGTCAGACAAAACACCTCACTTCCCGGCTACGTTTAAAAACCGCATTCCTATTCTCTAATATTAAATCGAATGTTGACTGAAACATCCTAATAAAATGATTCTGTGTTTCCTTGTCTCTCCCAGGTGACGGAAAACAAATCCTGTGTGGTCTTGGCGACAGCTCAGTGTTATTGTACAAGTCCTCCCTTACTGGCAATCCAGCTGTCTACACAGGTGCATGAAGTGCTCATGAGTATCCATACCTTATAAACCTCTGGGTTGAACAGCGTTTGACCTCAGTTACCTCAGTGTTTTTGTCAGCAGTGCACTTGAAAGTTGGAGGTTCTTCCACGAAAAGACTGATTCATTTCATGAGTTATTCCTGACATTTTTTTTATGAGAGGGCTTTATTAATTGACTCCTCACATTTTTAGAGTCATCACAGGTTAAGATCTTACCCCTTGAAAACAAAGAGGATGATGAGTTCATCTTCTTCTTGGATTTAGTTCTTATTTGGGATATTTCTGATTAACATACTTTGAAATAGATCCATGGCTTGAGATGAAAGACTCCATGAATATCCTCAGCCTTTCTCAGCCATCACTGTCAAAATGGTAGATAAAGCATTCTGTTTTACCAGAATAAGAATGGTTTGGTTATATTCCAACGCAATAATTTGGTACATACCATCTTTGTTCTTACCAGACAGTAAATCCTATGTAATGATAGAAAAAGAAAGATGAAAAGGGCTCATTGTCTTTTGAGATCAACTATGTTTGATCTAATAAAGTTTCTCAGTATTTTACACAGTATTAAAAATTAAAGTAGTACTAAGAGCGATCAATTCGTTCTGCCACAGAGCAATCCTAGGCTGTAAATTAAACACGGACAGGCAAAGAAAGGACATCCATCCATGTCAAGCATCTGTTTTGCACTCGGTGGCTCTAGAGCAGCGGGAACACAGTCTCCACAAGGGCGCAGCAGAGATAAGAGGACAGAAGTTGAGGTGACCAGTAGGTCACCGTGTGACTCTTCTCTTCTTCACTCTGCCTGACTCGTTCAACAGCACCATAAAAGTAAATGTTGCAGCCACTTGCTGTTTCCAGGTTAATTTAAAACCTCTCTCTTTATAAGCAGGGCATGACAAGCCAGTGAGCAGCGTGAGCTGGAGCCTCAACAGACAGTGGTGGTTGAGTGCGTCAGAGGACCAGTCACTACAGATCTGGACCCATGGCAGTTCAGACCCTGCCATTATAATGGTAAATGTCCCTTTCATTCATTAATACAAACTTGTACCTATGTATTTTTTTCCTTTTTTATGAATTTCACATCACCCTAATCATAACCACTACATACCCTACCTCAAGTCCTTATCAAAGCTTCCCTCACTCAAGTCCTAACCATAAAAAACAACAGTGAAATGAGGACCAGCCAGAGTGACATCATATTGCAAAAATGTCCTCACTCTGAAGGTCTAAAACTCAAATTGGTTTAGAAGTATAACACAATAACTACAGACACATGCCATACACATTTTTCACTCTCACTCCTGTCTTCAGAGACGGCTATGGCTGCTGGAGGGATTTTGCCTGTAATTGCAGTGTTGTAAATGAGGCAACGATGCCGCACTTGAGTGACCTTAAAAAGGTGGTTGCTACTGTATCCACAATGTTTTCATTTGTTGTTCTCAAGAGCATGCTTTCAAAGTATAATGTCTCAGGTTTGGATTCTGTGATTAAAGGTCTTATTGATAACATTTTTATGTAGACTAATATTTTTTTTTTAAAATAATACATGTACGGAGCCTTTAGAAAGGTGCCGAACGAAAGTATGACTTTTCCTGAAAAAAAAAATTATTATGATTGTGAATTAATCATTTAAAGAATTTTGACGGGTCCAAAATAAATGTTTTGTTTATTTCTCTGGAAGATATCTGATGTCTGGTTCCCACTTCTAACAAGGCTTGTGAGCCAATAGTACAACGACGTTGATATCACGTGGTATTTCTGAGTCGTCAGTTAGTGTGGAAAAAGTAGATAAATGGCTGAGATTGACAGTAAATGTTTGGCAATGACTTGTTGTGAAGTGAATGCAATGGAACAGGGAAGGGGAGAATGCGACATCTAGTGGATGAATGTTATCAATGTTATCAATAGCACCTTTAACTTACATACGGTATTAAGAGATGCCTAGTGTATTAAGGGTGATGGAAAGGGTGTAGGATATTATAGAGTGGTGTAATGCAGGTAAGAGATGCTCTCATGAAGATTCTTTAATTGGTTTTGTCTGTTACGCATTAGAAACTGGCTCACCTTTGTAACACAGGATTTCTGTGTAATGTTCAAAGTCTATCTTCGACTTATTGATGTAAAACTTGCTTAATTCACATTTTCCTTCTAATAAGACTATCCTCATGGAATTAAAAAAAAAGAAAATTAATTGGGATGATGACATTGTGTGTTTCTTGGCTCAAAAGATAGTGACTTTGTCATTCAAAGCATCTGCTGGACTCAGAGCATCCAAAACTCTGATCATACGCAGACCCTCCTTACTTCATTGGGTATCACATTTAATGGGACAGTCAGAAGTGTGTCTATTTCCCCATGCCAAGTACAAACAAAATCTGGGGTCTCCCCATAGCTGATGCTAACCATCCGTGCTTTGCTCCACTCGGTCAGATTGTTTTCGGCTTGGCCGGGTCTGCAGCCTTTGACTGCTTGGTGTTCTTGTGAAAGATCTTGGCAACAAATGCAAGTCTTTTCGGGGACAAGAGTTCTGTCGGGGTGAGCCAGAATTACAAATAGCTTTGCTCAGTTATACTTGAAAACTCTGGGAAGAAATAACCACAAATGACCACATCATATTCTTATAATATGTTGTCATTGGAAGTCTGAAGAGGTCAGATAGTTGGAAGATTAGTATATCTATAAACCTTGACAGAGAAAACAATTTGACAGGATAGCCCATCTGTTAGCGTCTTTTACCCTGATAGACTCCAACTATGCAGTTTAAGGAGAACAATGTTAAGTCTCCTACATGTATAGGAGAGTTCACTCCCTCCTTTATTGGAACAGATTTTCTTTGAGTCCCTTTTTCCACATGGTGTGAAAAACTTCTCTATAAACTATAAAGAGACAAAAAATTAGGAGATGTTGGTTGTTTGAGAGGTAGAGTAAACATTCAAGCTTCACGCTTACACATAAGTTTATTCTCGTGGGTTTAATAGGATAACACAGACAGTATGTGCAGATTATCTCTCCCCAATTGAGGCTGTTACATGTATCATTTTGAGCAATTAAAAAGCTATAGTGGTGTGCAGCACTTACTATTACTGCTTTTTATTGCTTAAAGAATTCAGCCGTGACTTTGCTTTAAATCACCTTCAGGCAATACGGAGTAAGACGTTAGACTAATCTATTTTTCAAGGTATTTTTTTAGCATACATTCCCAATAATTAAAAAAAGAAGATGCATTGATAACATTTTTAGATATTCTTCATATGAAATTATATTAGGTTATATTTTTATTTTAGTAATATATATTTTCTTACATCTTGAATGTCTCAATAATTCCAAGAGATTAGCTTAATTGTTGTCTCTTTTCTTTCCTCCTTTAGGGCGACAGTATGTTCTCCAAGCCCATTAGAAGTGCTCAGTTTTATTACCTCGACAAATTCCTGCTCCTGGCGTCTGGACCCTCTCTATACCTGTACCTGTATGATATGGACATCACACGTGACAACATCAGAAGGTAATTATTAAGGGATTATGATATAGAACAGTTAAGCATGTACACTTGATTGTGATGGATAAACTAACTATTGGTTTTACTAATGCATGTAATTTATTATTAATCAATTACCAATATAAAAATGTATTCAGGGCAAAGAAACACAGATTCCACTGGAGTCAGGGCAAAGTTTTCTCTTTCTCTTTCGGTGTCAAAGCTGAATCTCAGTTTTTCACACACCTGAACTTCCTGGTTACAGCTGAGTAGTCATTTGAAGCTATTGGTCTCATGCAGGGTTGCCCAAAGTGGGGTCCATTGGCCAAAGTTTGCCCACTATCAGGTTCGATTTGGTCCGCCAGATGTTTGCTTTTTTTTATTATAATTAAAAGACTCTGGCGATCCTGACCGACTTTACTGTCTTTCGGAGGCTGTAGCAGGCTCAGTTTTAGAGTTAGAGTGAAGGTACAGATATCATATGAAACTAGAAAACCTAAAAAATCCATTCGTACAAATGTCATGTTACCTTTTTGGGAAGGAGGCTAAATAACTTATGCTAAATTTTGGCGAGGAAAATCTGGCATGGCCATTTTCACAAGGGGTGCCTTGACCTCTGACTTCAAGATATGTGAATGAAAATGGGTTCTATGGGTAGCCATAAGTCTCCCCTTTACAGACATGCACACTTTATAATAATCACATGCAGTTTTTTGAATGAAGTATAAATGTGTTATTTTCTCCTATTTGAAAAATGGTGTATTTGAATATTTATGCATGTTGGGTCCCTAAACAATCCTGGAATTGCATGAATTGGGTATGACTGGAAATGAGTCTAATTGTATTCAGCAGGTGGGTTTTAAGGGGTTAACTATGTAAAAGCTAAAATAGCATTCAACAAGGAGAACTTTGGATCCTTTTTGCATCTTAACAATACAATACAACTTTTACTTTTGGCCTGTGGCCCACCATTGAGTTCCAGTTTTGGCCCTCCAAGGGAGAAAGTTTGGGCTCCCCTGATCTAATGCAATTAACAGCAGAAATGCATGTTTTTTAGTGTTTAAGACAGTATAGCAATGGGGAATCAACAATAATATTTACTGGCAATGCCTCACATCATTAACATCTTACACTCACTGGCCACTTTATTAGGTACAAGGTGTACCTAATAAAGTGGCCGGTGCTAGTACTGGATGGTCTTCTGAAGCCCATCTGCTTCAAGGTTTGGATGTGTTGTGCGTTCAGAGATGGTATTCTGCATACCTTGGTTGTAATGAGTGGTTATTTGAGTTACTGTTGCCTTTCTATCATCTTGAACCACTCTGCCCATTCTCCTCTGACCTCTGACATCAACAAGGCATTTCCGTCCACACAACTGCGGCTCGGTGGATATTTTTTCTTTTTCGGACCATTCTCTGTAAACCCTAGAGATGGTTGTGCGTGAAAATCCCAGTAGATCAGCAGTTTTTGAAATACTCAGACCAGCCCGTCTGGCACCAACAACCATGCCACGTTCAAAGTCACTTAAATCCCCTTTCTTCCCCATTCTGATGCTCGGTTTGAACTTCAGCAAGTCGTCTTCACCACGTCTAGATGCCTAAATGCATTGAGTTGCTGCCATGTGATTGGCTGATTAGCTATTTGTGTTAACAAGCAATTGAACAGGTGTGCCTAATAAAGTGGCCGATGAGTGTAGTTGTTGCACTGTACTAAATGATCTCAGAATGTTACTCTTGGTCTATACAAACATTGTGCACAAGAAATAAGGGATATAATTGTAATATTCAATTTCTGTATAGATACTGTATACTGTATTAATGCTTGTGCTTCTTGTATTCTAGTATCTGTTAATCTATCTTCCTTGTAAGCCATAAGTAGAATACAGCTGAAAGAAATGTGGGCCATGGCCCTGGCCTGTTAGAGAAGCATCATAACATAGAAATAAATCTAATTGTGTTGCACAGTCACAGTGGTATACATGCAAACCTCAAAGCTGCACATTAGGAGCCCTGCCTTTCTTAAGCGAACGTTAACAATACTTGCAGGGTAGAGAGGGCATTTTATCAGAGATTTAAACCAATCATCTGCCACTTTTCTCCTCCAGCAATTGTCATAATGACTACCAATGCGATATATCTGTTGCAACAACATTGCAATGCAGGTAAAAAGGGGGAATATAGATTGCTCTTTTTTTGAGACTTATGTCATCCATGTAAGGAAGCAGGCTTTGTTGCTTAAGCTAGCTTTGTAACTGATTTGATGAGGGTCTGGCTTTATTTAGCTGCTACCACACACGGCTGACACTCATTACCACCCAAACTGCTTGGCTGTGTACTGTAAGCTGTCAGGGCTTATTTTGGAGGCCAGGGAAATGACAATAAAGGCCCCCCATACTCTCTTTTAGCAGTGCATGTTGCTTATTCATTTTTTTCCTCTTTAGGTAGTTATTTGTGTGATGTGTCTTGTGAATGGAAACACTTAACGGAAAAAAACAAAATCAGAAATTTGTCGTAAAGGATAGTGAATTCTCTCCTCCTCCGTATAGCTCAGACAGAGACGAAGAATGATAGGTGTGCAGATCATATAGTCACCTTTATTGCTTTTAGAAAATGATGCATCTTCTTCTTTTTCTTCTTAGATATCATCAACGGAGTGCCGTCGAATTGGCAAGATGCTTTACGACGACATCAGCAACGGACATCACCGCCTTGTCTGCAATCAACGATTTCTTCTCTTGTATCCTTTTTGGTGTTGTGATTGTTGTTGCAGCAGGAAGTGTTATAGTTTAGACTAGACTGATGCTGTGGAGGGCAAAGTGAACTTGCGTTGCCTCGGGGCTTCTACTGCCGACCTTACCTATAAATCATTTAGGGGTCTTTAATTTTTCAGGAATGTCTGCATTCCAGCCCCTTGTTAGGGTTTACAATGCATTTACTCTCCAATAAATCCACTGAAGTGAGCTGCGTCTGGATGAGGGAAATCATGTCAGGAGTTATATTGCACCACCATGCTTGGGAGTGGAAAATGAATATACAGTGATTACAGTAAAACACATTTTGATATTTTAGCTCTGGATTTTCCATATAAATTCAGGATTACGTTGCGTATCATTAAGAGCCCCATTGAGATTTTTTTTAGCGAAGTAAACTGAGAGTGTAAATGGACACCATGCAAAAGGAGACTCTCTCGCTTGTATAAGTATCCTACAATCCACATGCTTTTAACACGGCATTAAAGTGAATAAATGGGAATTACTTTAAGAAAATTGTTATTTTCTACATTTTTGTTTTTCTCATTTCATTTAAAGTATCTGTTCATGTTCCATGTAGAGTCAGATATTGTGTAAAACCTGAGCATGAAAGACTATTTAGAAGGCTAAATACAACAATTTGCAAACTTGCCAGACAACTGCTGACATTTAAAAGCAAAATTCTTTTGCATCACAGATACAAGCTGTCTGCAAGAAAGCAAACTGATGTATGCAGCTCTATCTACTCAGCTTAGAACTAGCTTCTAGTGCTGGCCCATGAAGAATGATGGAAAGTCAGTTATTGATCACATATCTGTTTTTTATCCTAGAAAAGTGATCATAACCACTTATATATCTCTATATCTCACATCTTATCTACAGCAGGCCTATAGTTTGTAAATAATAAATCTCAGAACTTTCCTTAAAAGCTGTCCCAGACATCGTTCTGGTGTGTGGTTCAGATCGGTCCATTCAAGTATTTGACATGAACAAGGGTTTAGTTGCCTCAGTCCTGCCTGATGCCCACAGCAGAGCCGTCCACTGCATTACACAGAACAAGGTGAGGCCATTTATATGTTCCCGACTGCACAAATAGGAATTTAAAAGTTCTATGTACTATATATTCTATCATCTTTATTATATTCGATCGATTGATCGAGGATCCATGTTGAAAGTGGATGTCGATCGATCGACCAGTTATTCAAATTCAAGGTATCAGTTTTGTTTTGAATCTCTTTCTTCTGCAGCTTCAGCTCTACCTTCTTACATCAGTAGTGTAGAGCGTGATTCTTAAAATGCTAAATTATTTCACACTAATTGCATAACAACATTTGTTCAACTGTTCCTCATTCTAATCTTAGAAACAGAAAGACTAGTAACACGTGTAGCGTACCTTTTTTTTTTGTCACATCTGCTTCACAGACTCTTTTTCTTATACAGTATGTAGTTTGACTAAAACTTATGATAACCTCTAACCTTTGTGAACGGATAGAGTCAAAGACATCTCATCCCTCCACAGACAGACTTGAGCGACGTTTGGACTCGCACAGCAAAGATTTAGCTTGGCTTGGCATCAATTGGTCTTATGAGCCCCATCTTCCATCTTCCTCTTGAAGGGTCTACTATTTGGCAGATGTTATAGTCTTACATAAGACTTTCTATGAGTGTTGCCGCGAGTTACATAAGGCACAGATCATCTTTGAGGGAATAAAAGTGTTAGTTTGTGGTGTGAATGAAGAAAAAAAAAAGAGTAAAAATACCCAAAAAAGTTTCCATGACAGACAGACAAGACGTGCCATCATCGGTATCATTCATCTTGCTGAGTGTTTGAATGTAAATCCCTCGTGCATCAGGATTAAGACTGCCATAGGAGATGGCAGGCGCAGATTCCACGCTGGATGCTGGCCTTGGAGTAATGCTGTTCCATGATGCAGTTTGGGTTTATGTGGCCTTACTCCCTCATCACTGTCTTGGACCAATGTGGGTCCAATTTGCTGGTGTCTAACAAGTAGACAGCTCGGGCCTATATCCACATCCATTATAGTGCTAAGAAGAATGTAATACCGCATCACTCAAAATGAAACTATAAATATCAGTAATAGACTCGTGCATTCAAGTCTGGGTTTTCTGCATATCATTTACACTTCTGTGCAGCTATCAAATGAAGGTCCTGGTTTATCTCCATATATAGTCATATTAACGTTTCCCAGCTTTGTAATAGCAACAAAGCCATTCATTTTGATCATAAAAATATAGAAATCCTACAGATGGAATACAGAAAAGTGTGTATTTATGCGAGAGAGAGAGAGGCTTGTACCCAGTGACCCTGGGCTATTGACTTTCTGCATGTTGACCTGTGCATACTTGACACTCAAGGCCAGCCTGGATTAGCTGGACACACTGCAGCTAGTGGCATGGATTAAATGCATCAACCCATTCAACTGTGATGCACTCTTGCACACAGCTGACTATACTCCTTCCAACCCAGAGGTGCCTGGTCTTTGTCACGCCAGCTATTGTGTGCCATACACTGTGGAAAGCCTGCAGTGTGTTGTTTCAGCTTGGCTATTGCATCAATGTGGGGTCCTCCGCCCGGGAGCCCGAGGGCCTTTGGATGCTGTAGGGTTAATACCTGCGGATCAGAGGGATTGCCCCTGCCTGGAGACTGCACACATAACATCACTCTTCCCTCCCCTCTTGCTTTCTCGTCCCGAGGCAGACCAAACATCAGGAACTGCCGCATGTGAAGCAGCTTTTCCCACTTCAAATTTCCATCGCCTCTTCGTCAAAACTCACCTGGAACTCATCAGAGCAGAGGACTTCTCGGAAAATGGAACTGGAAATGCCCTCTCAGACTCCCGTTCTCACACTCTTAATGGAAATCTAAACAAAAAATACCCCCACCGCTGCCCTCTCTCTCTCTCTCTCTCCCTCCCTCTTACACACACACTCCACTGTATCATCTGATAACTTGGTGTGAAAGTCAGATATGGAATGTATGTTTAGATGTGCAGTGGAAAGTCTTTATATTTATAGCAGAAGCGTATCACAGTGTGGTGGATACAAGATGGAAAATGACACACAAAGACAAATTCCCAATTTTGCTTGCATTCCAGTTTTCCTTCCAGTCCCATTGTGCATAGATTGTCTTTAATGTCACCTTCTACTTTTAGGTAGTAATAATACTACCTGGAATAATAATAATGTGAAAACTGTTTGCCAATACAGGATGAACAACAACAAACCTTTCCAGTACTGGACAATAAGAGAAGCTGATTTATAACCTATTTCAGTCAAGCATGTGCTGACTAGTCATTTTTGTTTTTTTTGTGTGTTTATTTCACAGGGCTCCATGTTCAGCACACAAGCGCTGGATTCATACAACCTCTTCCTCACCAGTGCAGTCACAGACGGTGTGAAGATCTGGGACCTCCGGACACTGAGGTTGGTTTTAATATAGTCTGTTCTCTTGGAGTTGTAATCAATGCACCTTGTACCAATCAATGTAAAAATAAGGCAAGAAAAGTGCAATTAAACGGCGATGTCTGTATATTCACATTTTCTAAATACTTCTGTAGGCTTTGCAGAAGGAAAATGATGTTTAAAACCCATGAGCACAACATTGGTGGCATTATAGTAGTGTATGGCAACTAGAGCTGCAACAATTAATAGATTAATCGATTAGTTGTTAACCACTAAATTAATCAGCAACTATTTTGCTAATCGATTCGAGTAATTCTTTAAGAAAAAAAGTGAATATTTTCTGGTTTCTTTACTCCTCTATGACAATACACTGAATATCTTTGAGTTGTGGACAAAACAAGACATTTAAGGACGTCATCTTGGGCTTCGGAAAACACTGATCGACATTTAAATTTTTTTTCTGACATTTTATAGACCAAACAACTAATCAATTAATCAAGAAAATAATCAACAGATTACTTGATAATGAAAGTAATCATTAGTTTTAGCCCTAATGGCAACTTAACCAAAACAAGAAAGCATCGATATCTAATACATTCACTTTTTCATGACATTTTGGACTCTTGGCTTATCGTGCTATCCGGAACAACTGGCATACAATTCGGAAATTACTCCCTCATGTTACTGTAACATGTTATTTGTAACACCTGAATGCAACCTCTATAACAGGTTAGCATCAAGGTGTATTTATTTTCTGACAGAAAGATGAACCTATTAGATTTACAGTGATGAGCAACTTTAATGAAACTGTTCTGTCATTTGTACCTCATTTGTTTTGTGCCGGCTTTCCGGTCTTAATCTTTACTCAGGCTGCTCACTCTGGCTGAAGGGTTGCTTTGTCTTATCTGTCCAAATTACCCAAGAGCAATAAATGTTCAAGCACATTAAGGAAGAAACCAATATTGTTTTTTTTTTCCTCTGCTATCCCTGGCAGAATTTACCTTATATTCCAATTAAATTAAAAATGGTTTATTTCTCAAACATTCCTCAGTTGATGAGTGAATCTGCAATTGTTTAATTTCCAAAGTACGTAGCTGAGAGTATTTTTTCTTTGCTCCTTATAAGGCGGATAATTCAAGTAGGCTTTCTTGGATTTCAAAATGTTCTTTTTGGCCCGATATTTCATTCTTTCTTGTCTGAGACAGCTTCCATCTTTAACCCCTCATCCCGGACTCAATCAAAACCTTATTTCTGTCTGATAAATATTTGTGCCTGATGCTGTCATCAAGCATCCCTCAGCAGATACAGTTCCTCTGAGGTGAAACATATGGATGTATGAAAACAATATGTAGGAGCTTTTTCTTCCAATTTGTCAGCCCTGATAATTTGATTCCCCCTCTTTGATAAACGGTATGTGTCTCTTTCTGTAGCTATAGTACTAACCACAGAAAGAGTTACAGCTCCTCTAGATTAATTTGTTTTTATGTGAGGCTTGCCGCTAATGGAAGTAGTTAAGTCAGTTCTAGATTTTATGGTCATCAGAATCTCCTGATGATATAATAAGGCAAGATAAAAAAATCTTGGAACAATGAGTAGAGCTTACATAAGGCACTCATGTGACTGCTCCTGCTTTTTCTTCTAAATGGAACAATGCTTTGAGCTACCATTTATTTTGTTTGTTCAGAAGTTGACAACAAATGTGTGCATAGTGCATACAATTTTATAAGTTGTGAAAAACAAATGTTAGTGACATTATACTGAAGGAAACTCTTGATAAATTAATAAAATAATTTAAGTAGCTACAGTATAATAACCACTATTTTAATGTAATATGCTGCTGAAACTAATGAGAATACTTGAAGTGGAATTTCATTAATGAAATCTGTCAACAGCAAAGTCTCTGAATTAGCAGTGTACATATCATATATATATATATATATATATATATATATATATATATGTGTATAAGCATCAAAAAATAATAAATAAATAAATATGTATGTATGTATATATATATATGTATATATATATATATATGTATGTATGTATATATATATATATATATATATTTATTTATTTATTATTTTTTGATGCTTTGAGCATCAGAAAGAAAATCAAATTTCCCTCATTGTATTGGACTGGTGGCAGAAGTTTAAGAAGAAAATAATCTCTAAACCTCAGCACGTAAAACCAAAGCTCTTTGAATGGCTAGATTTCCTTATAGGGGTAATAGAAAAAATGTGATTTTGGTGATTTTGCCTTTAAGCTGTTAACTTACGGTGGAACTTAATGCCTTTTCATCTGTCTAAGTTAAACGCAAGTGTGTCAAAATTTGGCTTACAGGCAAAAACATTAAATCACTGAGGAAGTCATTGAGACCAGACATTCTCTCACAAGACTGATTAAATATGCAGTCATGTTTAGTTTGACATCCGCAATTTTGTAGGGTCATTGCCATTTTTATCAAGAAAAATGCAATAAATTGTTCAGAATCGGAGTCATTAACAGAGTTATTTTATGACTTTATCGTGCTTGTCTATAAACACTACTGATGAATGGCTGTCTGGGTAAAAGCTTACGGGGTTTTTTTTTTACCCATGGCTATATTGTAAAGTATAATGGCCATGGCCATTATACAGCACAGTTAATGTGCTTTTTCTTTATAATCTCATTATTACTTGACTCTTTGGAAATATTGTCCTCGTTACATTCATGCCAATAAAGCATATTGAAATAATAGAATAGTGTTCTTATTAGATGGACAAACTCCATCGACATAAACTCTAAGTTGGGACAGAAGTGGGGTTAAAACTGTATACCGTCCTCAATCAAACTAGAGAACTTCCAGAAAAACCACATTGGAAATGTGCATTAACTCAGTGGAAACTTCTGAAACTCAATCTTAATTTTATTTTGTTCTGTCACATGAGAATCCCCAGCACGTCTTGCTCCTTCCTTTTCAGACAGAAGCACAAACATGCATGATACCCATGTGTATCCATCAAAGACTGAATGAGGGTAATTGTTCATGAAAGTTTCCAACACCTAAAGAAAGAGTTTTATAAGAAATAGAAGTCACTGGATTGATTACAGTTATTTTTTTAAAGCCTTCGCTCACCCCTTGTATTTTAAAATGATGCGTTTAAGTGTGCAAGGTTCCAGTTTTGGGTCTTCACTGCAGTATTTAGCATAGTTTAAAATCAGCCCCCCTCAGATACCAATTCTAAAGATAGAGAGAACAGATGTTTCTCTTTAGTCCAGTGATATATCTCCCTTAAATCTGCTGGAATTTCTTTCATGTGATAAATTAATGCTGTGACTAAATAGATCAATAATGCATTTGTATTGAATAATATCAAATAGTACAAGCAAACTTTTGGCTGATTTGCTCTGACGCGGTTAAATTGGGTGAAATATATTGGCTGCAAATAAAGAGCTATGATTAGCCTGCTGATTACCTTGATGACTGACACTGAGTACCCAGGAGGATTCAGTAACCGTATAGTCTCCCACTCAAGAGGATCGGACCCTCCAGTGCAGTCTGTGTTAGTCATCAGGAAAATGCCGGATAGTCATCACTCACACAACACAGAGAGTGTGTGTGGTGGGACGGGGGATTCAGCCAAGCATCTCCGCTCCTTAAGTCAAAACATTAGATCCACATTCTGACCTAGAAAACCAGATGAGTGTTTATTCCACCTTGTTAAACTGCCTCTTATTAGTGTGATAGTGGCAGGTTGTGTCAGATCTGCTGCACACCTGAATGTCCAGATGTACTAATATACACTCACCGGCCACTTTATTAGGTACAAGGTGTACCTAATAAAGTGGCCGGTGCTAGTACCTGGTGGTCTTCTGCTGCTGTAGCCCATCTGCTTCAAGGTTGGACGTGTTGTGCGTTCAGAGATGGTATTCTGCATACCTTGGTTGTAACGAGTGGTTATTTGAGTGACTGTTGCCTTTCTATCATCTCGAACCACTCTGCCCATTCTCCTCTGACCTCTGACATCAACAAGGCATTTCCGTCCACACAACTGCCGCTCACTGGATATTTTCTCTTGTTCGGACCATTCTCTGTAAACCCTAGAGATGGTTGTGCGTGAAAATCCCAGTAGATCAGCAGTTTTTGAAATACTCAGACCAGCCCGTCTGGCACCAACAACCATGCCACGTTCAAAGTCACTTAAATCCCCTTTCTTCCCCTTTCTGATGCTCGGTTTGAACTTCAGCAAGTCGTCTTCACCACGTCTAGATGCCTAAATGCATTGAGTTACTGCCATGTGATTGGCTGATTAGCTATTTGTGTTAACAAGCAATTGAACAGGTGTGCCTAATAAAGTGGCCGGTGAGTGTAGATTTAGAAACAGATACTTCTCATGCATCTTGCTGTGCATCAAAATGATAAGAGGCAGTCACTATTTTTTTGTCATGACTAGCTCTCACACAGGAGATAATATAACCCTGTTGGGTATAAGTTAGGGCTGTCAGTCGATTCAAATATTCCGTGTCTGTAAAGGGGAGACTCGTGGGTACCCATAGAACCCATTTTCATTCACATATCTTGAGGTCAGAGGTCAAGGGACTCCTTCCTAGCGTTATTTAACCTCCTTCTTGACAAGCTAGTAGTGTGACAGTTGGTACCAATGGATTCCTTAGGTTTTCTAGTTTCATATGATGCCAGTATCTTCACTCTAGCTTTAAAACAACTGAGCCTGCTACAACCTAAAAATCAGTTGTGTTAATGCGGTAAAGAAATTAGTGGCGTTAAAACAATTATCGCGTTATTATCGCGTTAACTTTGACAGCCGTGGTATAAGTATATTCTTAAATTCAAGCTAACCTGGACAAATTTAGAAGTATTTGCAAAATAAATTCTTTCAAATTTTTTCTTTTTTCAGTATCTTCTTGCAAAGGCCTTAGCACTAGTCAATCTTCTCCACAGTCAAGGCTATAGTTTGTCTTGCCTCCAGACCCCTCCAGCAATTTTTTTTTTTCCTTCTTCTTTTCAATCAGGTGGCCTTTTTTGCAGCATTGTCAAGACCCTAGGTTTTTGGCTGAACCAAGTCAGTCTCATGAGGTGTTCGGTTGCAGACAGTAAGACTTTATGACCTATTGAGGGCTGTATGGGCAGATAGCATAGTCAGCTGACAATATACTGGAAAAATGAGAGGAACACCTTACAAAATACAGTAATACCAGTGAATACAAAAAAATAAAAAAAATTAAATTGCCATAGAGTTGAATCAACACTTCACTGACAGTCTTAACAACAATCAACATTATAAGCTTCATATTGTTTTAATTGCTTGCTTTTATTTAACTTGCTCGCTGTACTGGGTGTATCAAATGTCTTTATGATCACCAGTGAATATGACCTACTTTCAGCCCAGCTTAATGACATTAGCATGTGAATGTCAAAGACATGCTCTCACCATATCCTGTCAAAGCCCGGCCTACATGCCAGCCCAATACAGAGACCCTAGCTCAGCTAGCTGTTAGTGGCATTGTAAAGACATTACATGCTGCTGCAAACCAAAAGAAACAGCACAGAAGTTGCACGAGGGGGCCGTTTGTCATCTGCTACCTTCTCTTTCCTGTGTTTTGCTTGAGTCATGCTCAACTCCTTGTCCTCGGCTGGTTTAGATGTTTGTAAAACGTGAAGTCTGCCGGGTGGCAGTCGGCTCCTTGGTTATCCAATGCCAGAGTTCGGTATACTATATAGACTTTGCATTTTCATCTAAGATCACATCACATCATAACAGATTTAAAAAATGTCTGCACTCGATATCTCATTTTCAAGCACTGCTTTTTCGATTATAATACTGTTTTTAAAGATGTCCCTTTCTATCTCACAGTCTTTCTTGGCACACAGAGTTCAGGGTAAAAGAATTTCTAATGGATTAAATTATATTATTGTATATATTATGTGCTCTTAATATGACCATTGCAATGGGACAAGCCAGAAATAATATACACTCACTGGCCACTTTATTAGGCACACCTGTTCAATTGCTTGTTAACACAAATAGCTAATCAGCCAATCACATGGCAGTAACTCAATGCATTTAGGCATCTAGACGTGGTGAAGACGACTTGCTGAAGTTCAAACCGAGCATCAGAATGGGGAAGAAAGGGGATTTAAGTGACTTTGAACATGGCATGGTTGTTGGTGTCAGACGGGCTGGTCTGAGTATTTCAAAAACTGCTGATCTACTGGGATTTTCACGCACAACCATCTCTAGGGTTTACAGAGAATGGTCCGAACAAGAGAAAATATCCAGTGAGCGGCAGTTGTGTGGACGGAAATGCCTTGTTGATGTCAGAGATCAGAGGAGAATGGGCAGAGTGGTTGGAGATGATAGAAAGGCAACAGTAACTCAAATAACCACTCATTACAACCAAGGTATGCAGAATACCATCTCTGAACGCACAACACGTCCAACCTTGAAGCAGATGGGCTACAGCAACAGAAGACCACCCGATACTAGCACCGGCCACTTTATTAGGTACACCTTGTATCTAATTAGGTACACCTTGTACCTAATAAAGTGGCCGGTGAGTGTATATTGATTTTATCCCCCAGAGACCCTGGAAAACTAAGATTGTATTATGACATCACCAGTCAAATATTCAGTCTTTCCTTCCCATCAGGTTGGTTTGAGTTTGTTAACCCAATTTAATATCTCACCGCGATTGTGCATCTCCTCCTCAGGTGTGTACGGCGTTATGAGAACCATCTGAATCGCTGCCATCCGTGCTCTTCAGCCATCTCACCATGCGGCCGGTTCATTGCCTCAGGCTCTGAGGATAACTGTGTAAGTTGTAGTACTCTCTTTCCTTATACAGCGTGTGTGCGTGTGTGTGCACAAAGCAACGTTACATAGAAAGTAAAGGTAAAAGTTGAAAATTGTACGCTTCTTAGAACAGCCTGCATTCAAACGCACTCGTATTGAAAGGAGACGCCACCGCAGTAATGGTGACTTGTTTACTTCCATAATGCAATCTATGTCATGTTGTCTTTTTTGTATCTGTTACCATGTGTGTTGAATTGTAGTCGCAGTTCACCAGAGGCATACAGAGCAAAGTATTCTGACTTACAACAATAAATTATTCTAGATATACTTTATATTGTTTATAACTTACTTGATCTTGTAAAGTAGAAGGACAGCAGGAAAAACCACAGCACATCTTTATCAGTTTCACCTCCATTTAAGGTGAGGATTGTTTGCGCTTGACTCAGAGGGTTTTTATTTGGACTCGAGCCTTTTTCCGTGGAAGTCAAATTCAACATTCATGTCGAAGCAGAACTGTTTAATTGCTTTTCCAGACTGCGCCTTATACTTGCTTTCAAGACGTTTTCAGAAGACTGCCTCCCTTTCCCTTATCCATCTCTCTTTTCTTCTGGTGTACGTGCTTGTTGAAAGCAGTGGAATAATATATGCATGCTGCTGGTTACTATTAATTATGGGGACTCAGAGCAGCACGGACATTTGAGAGCATCTCTGTCGAGATCGGACATTTCCAACGCTTCTTGGAAATCGGGAGAGTATATGGTAGTGTGCTGCACCGTATTTATTTGTAGCTGCCCTGAGACTTCCATAAGCCAGACACATTTGTACTTGTCTTAATATATCAAAAAGCAATCATGGAAAAAAAAGAACCTAAATACTTTAAAAAGACTCCCTAGATCATATTACACATTTTCCAAAAAACATAAGGCCAAAAACAATCTAAGTGGAATATGATTTCAGTGTGGTCACTATTAACCTGTTGTCTATTCGGTATTGCCCCTGCTATACGCTTCAGTTACAGTTGATATAAACTGATACATCTGGGGATCCACGTGATATTTAAGCATTCCTGAAAGAACGTCTTTCTTCCAAGTATCTAATGCCCTGTTAGGCACCACACACGTCATATGCCTTAGACAGGAGACACTCTACCCATGGACTGTTTGACGGAGCTCACTTGAAGCGTTTTTCAGGGAAACATAATACAAAACAGCTGCAGGAATCTGATGAGTCGTCGTCTGGTAACAAACATCTCCACATCTGTTTTTATCTGTGCTCATGGTACAGAAGCAAACGAATGGGTCTCACTGATTGAATTTAGAAAAAAAAAAAAAAAAAATTGTACTAACAAGCTGATAACACATCAATATCTATTCGAAGATTTCAATTTGAAGTGCTGATTCTAAGATGTCTACACAAGCGGAGCGCAAATGTCTTATTGTGCAGTGCACCCAAGGCAAAGTGTAAAATCCACACCTACTTAACACCCACAAGTAAAGGGTTGATAAGCATGGTTTTTACTACCTCAAAGCAGAAAATAACTAATATATCTGCAAGGGTTCATTAGGATTGTTAATTGGTCTTAATAGCCACTTCAGTATCTCACTATTTGGGTGCTGTGAGTGTGTTTTGATATTTACACTTGTACAATCTGTTAAAGAGTTTTTAGCATGTTTTCTACATTTAAAGAGCAACTTCATACAAACTGAAAATCTTGTTTTCGTGTGTCAGTACACTGTGGCATCACTGTTGGGCGTAGTTACAGGTGCAACAGAGTAATCTTCTGACAACACTAATAAGTGATGCTAGGTGCTGGATACAACTCACTTGAGACTTTCAACTGAAGAGTTTGGTGAAACACCACCTTTCTTTCACTCTATAACAGTGGTTCTCAACCTTTTTTTGGCTACCTATCTATTATCCAGGTGCCTTACCGCCCCCCATTAATTAAAATGTGTGCTAATTGTCTCCCCTGAATATAATTATTCTGTAATATCATGTCATTGAATGCCAAATAACAAAAGATATTATATCGGCTTTTGTTCATGTAGTCTATCTCATTAATTTCAGGCATACGTGTATGACATCCGCAGCAGCAGCTACCTCCACAAACTTCAGAAACACTCAGACACGGTGCTCAGTGTAACTTTCAACCCTGCCACACCAGAGGTAAGAACCCATCTTTACTATCTGTCTTTGTGGTTCTTTTATTTCTTTTCTCTACTCCTCTACCATGCATTTAATGCCCCATCTCCCAGAACTGAAATATCTCATCATCTTGAATTTAGTCTTATTTCTCTACATCTCTACAAGCTATTGACCAGAGTCAATATTCGGTACAGTTTCAGTAAATGTCCTACGTTCACTTTTATTTACTGACATCAGATATCAGACAGCTGAAGTAAAACCAGAGATTGTTTTTACTTTCCAGAAGTTGACCTATATTAAATCTGTATAAACACCCCAGGGGACATGCATACAGGCAAAAGTGTTAATGTGCGTTTACTTTCAAGCATCTCGAACAGGTATGAAAGAAAAATATTTAGAAGTAAAGATAAGAGGTCACGGAGAAAAGCAGTGTCAGTCAGAGGTCAGAAATTGCTTCACCTCTTAAGTCTGTATTTTACTTGAATTTCACTCTGGAAATGTTGTAAAATACACATTTCCAAAGTGAATATACGTTCTCAGGATATCCAGTATTACAAATATGTAAAGCGCTTTGTGATAATTAACAAATAGAAATAGTAGTATGTTGTTTTTGAGTCATCTTCATGTGATGTGATTTGAAAAAAATCACATTGCATGGTTTGAAAGTCATATATACATAATTTTTACTAATATATCATAGAGTCAGTTGGTAACACAGGTCTGCAGCATCTCTACTTGCTCTGAACTCCAAGTGTGTGTAAGTGTACGAGTGTTTGTAATGAAGGAATAATGATCGTCAGGCTGAGGTCACATGGCAGGGTGTATAGAGACCATCCCAAAGTTCAGGGTGGGTGGACTTGTCTGTCAGTGACCTCACAGAATTTCTATTAACAGCCAGGAACAAATTCAATATAAAGATGAAGCTAGAAATAATAAGCTGAACTCTTCGTAGCATTTCATATGTGTGGGATGGGCGTACGTGTGTGTTTCAGTGTCTGGGTGCAGACCTTTGTGCCTTTGTCTATACTGTCTATACGTACCGCACAGTATACTGCAGGTGCTAACAAAACACCCAAGAATTTCATTGTGTATAAACCCAAACTAAAAATGCTGCTTGCGTCTACAAACAATACTGAGACAACACACATTTTTTTTCTAAATGTTAGCCTCTGTACCAATAATACCATTTTCATTTAAAATGAATATCCCCCCAAATCGCTGTGGCTTTAACCAGTGGTGGCCAGCTAAGAGTCCAATCAGATAATGACTACCGCTCTATCGTGCCATAACCCTGTGGGACTGTTCACCGTGCTGATCCACGTCTACGACTGGCTGCCTGCAGGGTTGTTCCAGCCGGTGATTGGCTGCACAGTTCCGCAGTCGGCAAAAGTTGTATACAGGGTTGTGCTTGTTCAGCCCAGGATCTGCTTTCCAACTTTAATGTGGACTGTTTATACAATTTCTAACTGGGTCCATTGTAGTTTAATGTTGTACCATTTTTTTTGCACTCTGTCTAAATGGATGCGAAAGAGACAAAATTTAATATCAATGGCACTGTGTGTGCCAAATGTAGAAATGCTTTGAATGCTTCAGTTTGTGATCTCTTTATTTCAAGTTGTCACCACAATTGTTTTAAAGCTGTTTTTTTTTTTTTGCTTGGCCTACTATCAATCTAAACTGGTAGATATTAGGGCTGTCAATCAATTAAAATATTTTCATGCATATTATCATGATTAATCGCATGATTGTCTATAGTTAATTGTAATTAATTGCAAATTAATAACACATTTTTTATCTATTCAAAATGTACCTTAAAGGGAGATTTGTCAAGTATTTAATACTCAACACGGGAGTGGGAAAACACGCTTGCTTTATGCAAATGTATGTATATATTTATTATTGGGAATTAATTAACAACACAAAACAAGGACAAATATTGTCCAGAAACCCTCAAAACTACTGCATTTAGACAAAGAAAATATGCTCATAACATGGCAAACTGCAGCCCAACAGGCAACAACAGCTGTCAGTGTGCTGACTTGACTATGACTTGCTCAAAACTGCATATGATTATCATAAAGTGGGCATGTCTGTAAAGGGAGACTCGTGGGTACCCAGAGAACCCATTTTCATTCACAAATCTGGAGGTTAGAGGTCAAGGGACCCCTTTGAAAATGGCCATGACAGTTTTTCCTTTCCCAAATTTAGCTTGGAGCATTATTTAGCTTCCTTCGCGACAAGTTAGTATGATAACTGAGTCTGCTGCAACCTAAAAATCTCAAGTTGTGGTAATGCGTTAAAGAAGTTTGTAGCAGTAAAACAAATTTGCCTCATTATTGTGTTAACTTTTACAGCCCTAATAGATATCCATAGAAATGTTGAAACTGTAGGGTCTCGCCAAGGAAAACATGAAGTAAAGCTTAACACAGGACGAAGATATTTGTGTGTCTTGAAATGCTATTACAGGAAAATAAGAAACAAAGGTTTAAAGTTGTACTTTGTACCAGCATCAAAATCTCCAGAGCATTTCTTACAGAGCGATATTTCCTCTGGAAATGTTTTATTGTCTGCTTAATGATTTTCCTTTGGAACTGTTCAAAGCAAATAGATTCGCAAAAGAAGCATTTTAAAATGTAATATCACAACCTCTGCTGGATGCCTTATGAGACCTCTTGTTGACTGTCTTTTGGCCTTGAGGCACATGTTTTAAATCTTCATGTCCATCTGTGTAACTCCATTCAGTTAAACTTTGCAGCACAATGATACATTCAGATTTCCAAAAGTGGAAAGTTTGATCTGTGGCCATTAACTGGCCGAATTACAGTAATCTGCAGAGTTTGAAGACACACTTCATCAGTCAGAGCTTGCTCGCTCCCCATCAGCACTGCTGCACATTGTGTTCTGTTTGATAGGACATGCTCTCAAAGCAAGAAACTAAAAAAAAATCAAGAAAGATTGGCGCTATCGACTGAACCTTTATTGTATTTTCCACCACGTGTCAGGTGATAAATTAAGATACTGCTTTAGCCTTAATCAAACTGAACATTGATATGATAAATTAGGACACAAATGTGAACACTTACTATAGTTGCAGTAATACTTTGACAAATTATTTCCACATGGAAATCTGGCCATATTTCTTTGAAAATGTTCAAATTTGTGCAAATAAACCTTCTCTTTTCAGTGTAATATGTTTTCTCTTCAGTGTAATATCATGTATTATTGCATCAATCAGATCTTTTTCATGAGGTCATCTCCTCTTGGCCGTCGCGCCTCACATTTGTGTCACTAAATATCTCACACTACATGAACCCGCCAAGATTTGACCAGATTGAAATCGTAAAATTCACAAATGTGTGAAAAAATCGGAGGGCTCCAGAGGGTCTGCAGCTACATAAAGAGCCAGGATAAGTCTTCCCACCTTGAAAATCAAACCATGCGAAAAGTTATTAGTTCTTAACATAGGATTTATGTTGTGTTGACACATATTGACTAAGTGAGAGCCATTGAATCATAAAAAACATTAGTTAGGTACAATGGGCCTGGGCCTTGTGTGTGAGAGTAGGATTTTGGTGGCTTTTAATATACTTTTATTATTGTTTTTTCAGGCTTGATGTCTACTTTGGTACTGTAGTTGTCTGTCTCATTCAAATTTAAATTTTAACCACATAAATAGTTGCTCATGAAATAAACGTGCGTCATACTAACCAACAACCAGTGCTGCAGTTTATTGAATTAACTGTCTGCTCCAGTGTTTGTCAGCTGCACACGGCACAGCTACCTTTTTGTCTGTCCACTCGAAGGGAAAGGGTTGTTCTTGAGCAGTGACTGAAATCAGCATTCACTGTGGCCTATTTAATCTTTCTCAAGCCCTCTTAGAGGGAGGAAGACCTCTGAAATTCTCAGGAAATTGAGACAAAACTGTATGAAATTGAAAGATTCACATCCTGTGACCAAACTCTGTCAAATTAATTTCAGGGTGGTTTGACAAAGCAATCCCACCCTGAGGTCTACTTACTAGCTTTCAACCGTATCACACAAGCTTCGTTCGGTTCCACAATGTACATAAACCGTACGCCCCGCTCCATGTTCAGGGAATGTCAGTTAAGGGAACTTCCCTCAACAAAATTCCTCCATTCGGACCACCCTGCAATGTCACAGACATTATTCCTCCGTGTGATATCCTGGTTAACACCTAGGATACCTGTTACCAATAGTAAGCGAATTGCATACTATTTCCAGTGAAATATTACAGTATGCAATGCTGGACACTATGCCTTCATAAATATCCCACAATGCAATGCCGTAGTGACGACAACATTGACGGACAGCTCTGTAACATCACTATAACTTCAATTTAACTGTGTAAGTATAAGATTTCTCTTTGCTAGGCGTAATATATATTTTAAATTAATTCAGAGACAATCCGTTGTTTTGGTCACATGAGATTAGCACTGGTTACCATGGTTACACGTCTCCAACCGGCAATGAGGCTCTCAGGAAGTGACGACGTAAATTACTGCTCAGTGCGTCCGAAAAGATACACACTACTGTTTATTCACACAAAAGTATGTTGAACGATAGTACACATATTGGGTATGCAGTGCATGCTATGTGATTTCAGACGAAGTCATTGTCTTCATTAGTGGAAGGAGTTTGCTAAGTTGTCATGGAGATGGATCTGTTGACATGTGAGCTAAGTAATGTCATGATTCCATCCATAGCGGTTTTATGGCTTCTCGTCCGTGTTAGCTTAAAGTCAAGAGTGGAAGTTCATCCTTCATTCTTCAGCTCAGTCTTTACCTTGGAAATAGTAGCCGAACAAAACAATCTCATGGTCCACTTACTAGCATTTTACAGATTTTACAGATTTTTTCAGTTTGCTCACTTGTCATACAGATGGATTGTTTTAAGACAGAAATCTCTCCTTCTGACCCATTAAACTCCTATTATATACATATATATTGATAATAATCATATTAATATCATTACATTTACATAATTATATTATTTGTATTACAATGCGTAGCTTCAATTATTCTATGTAATTGGTCAAGATGCATTATTATGCTAATAATTAAATGTGTTTTGACATTTATTACCCTGCAAAGTTGACATATAAATAAAAACAAGGGATTAGCAAAGCAGGATAAATTGTGTAGGTTTCAGGATTTGCCACGTGGTTTAGAAAAATCTGAATAATACAGTAAAGAACTAGTGAAATGTTGCTGATACATCTCTACATTGCTGCAGATTTATGTTGCTGCTAAACATGGTTATATAGTTATACAGTCCGGTTATACAGCTTTCAGATGAAGCACACTGATGGCGCATAGTTACAGAAAGCTCGCCTTCACATTAACTGCAAAGTGTGTCCTTCCTATTTCTCAGACAGAGGTTTTTTACTGATGTATCGAGTGTCTGGCTCGGCGTTGTGAGGCTGCTTCTAGTTAAACTTGATCCGGTTGATCTAATGTCTGACTGGAATGGATCCATACATATCTATCTTTATTTTTCTTCTGTTTGCGGCCAAAAAAGAGACGTGTGAATAAAAAAATGATTAGAAGTTCAAGAAGTCTTGGGAAATGGATGGTCACTCTTACAGTTAACTGAGACCAAGGCCATGTGATGTCATAATGGTAACATCACTGTATTTCCTGAGCCTGCGCTTTCTCCTTACAAAGACATGAAAAAGTACTGGCAAAAAGTGTCCCCAACCTGTGCTCACCTTGCTTTTTAGACACATTTGAGGGCCAGATGTTCTCCATATTTACTGCTGTGAGAACCCAACGGATGCAAGGCACAGACAGATAATGCAATGCATATTTTCCACTCATTTTTCACTCATGTTTTCCACCGTAATACTTAAAAGACCATCAAGCAGGCAGATCTACCTCCGGGGTTCATTCCCTCAGGTTTATTCCTGTACTTTAGTCTGTAATGAAAGATCCCAACTTTTACTGTCTCTTCACTTTGTTGTCTAGTAAAATCTTGTGGGATTTCACATGGCATGCCTCTGTAAAGTTTTTGTAAGCTCTCCTGTGTTGGACCTACATGTGCTACCATAAAAGTAGACTTGCAAATTATACTGCAAAAGTTGCAAAGTGGGTTCACACTTGCAACAGGAGTGTTTTTGTTTCTGCTGGTTCAACACATAAAGATTTTTAATTTCTTTTCAGATTAAAGTTCTGGGAGGCAAACTAAGCTGTATCCAATTTGAGTAGCGCCTGGACACAAAGCATGTATCTGAAGCTACATCCTCCAATGACTTTAGGAATTTAAAAGCTCATATAAGTAAAGGCAAAGAAAAATGCTGTACCCAGAGGCGAATCAACAGGGACTTCAGAGAAACAGGTTACTAGGTCAGACAAGAGGAATAGACTTCATGGGGCTGTGCTCTATTTGGGTTACTCAGATTCCTTTACTGTCTCATCCCGCGCTGCCGATAGCTCCAGTTACATTGTTCCACATCAGCAGTGGAAACATCTTTGTAGTGTTTGCCAAAGGTCAGCTTATTAGTAGACAGTGGAGTGTCCTCTCATATTCCTTTTGTTTTGTTTTCAGTGGACTGTTTTGAATGCAGACTATTCTGACATAATTTCTTTAATATATTTTAAGAAAAGTTTTGAACCTCTTGTCTATTGTTTCTTCCATTGCTAAATTATTCTTCATTCAGACACCTTGGAGTTTTAATTGGCAACGTTTTACATTTCAGCATCCCAATGAGCAATTTGTGAAAAAGAAGCTGAAGCTGATTTAGGGTTTTTATCTTAGAAACTCCTCTTTCTTGATTAAAAAGGGCTTGTTTGTGCTACTTTTGCGTCCGTGATTGAAAGGATGGCTTTGTGCTTTGTACATTGAATCTCACTAGTGCAGTGCTCGTCCAGAACGGGCCGATTGCTTGGCCCCCGGAAGTTCAGGTTGCAGCGTTGTTGAGAGCTGCAGTATGGCTGCTTGCACCCACCAAGTGTGAAGTTGATTGGATGAACGGTTCTTGAGATATGCGAATGGCAGTCATACATACATTCACAAACAGACAGACAGCGCATACTTCCTGTATAGTTAGATGATGCTGCTACAGCTCCACCTATTGGCCAAATGACACCGACCAAATTTGAGGGCCAGCTGTAGTCAAACTGTATAGAACATCAACAATCCAAAAAAGTAGCTTTGTTTGTTTGTTAGCACAGCTGCGAACAGCGCAACAAGTACAACAAGGATATTTTAGAAAATGCAAATTTAACGTATATATATAGCAGGATTTGCTAAATTGAAGGCAAATTACTTTTCAAAAGAAGCACCGTTGGCGGTTAGCTTCTATGGTTAGCCTATCGGACTAACTAGCTTACTGCTACTTCCGCTGCCTTACCGGAAGTCACGCCCATAATCATTTCTGCAGTAACGCCCTTGAGAATAAGGTAGATAGTTAGATTGAGCACTGAGATTGGTCACAAATAGCGAAGCCCTCATCCTTAACTGTTCTCTGTATGCTCTTGAGTTTCTACCACCGTAAGAAGAGAGTCTTAAAAGACTTAGAGTAGGAGACCAATAAGGAATGGTTCTCTACAATCTGAAGTTTACAAAGGATTCAAGAGAAAAGAGACAAAAAGTGTTAACAATGACGTTAAAGTCTCCTTGTGTTATGTGTGCCTTTATTGGACATGACTCAGACTAAACAAATTGGAAAATTTATAAAAGTTGTAACTCTCAGTTGTAGGATGGTGCAGTAGGAGACATTTACAAGCCAGAGCCATCAAATGAAAACAGGGGGTTTTGCTTTTGAGTAATCCTAAACCAGGTGTTTCAGGCAGAGTTTTAAACATACTTGAGTTCCAATGTTAGCTGAACCAGCCAATGGTCAAGATGCCATGTCATCATCTTCTGTGTAATTTCAGTTTTCTTAATGCTGGCCAAAATGACAAAAAGATCAAATTAAAAAACAAAGAACATTCTGTTTTGTTTTTGGTTTAAAGGATTTGAGGATTGATGAAGATTGTGTGCAACAAAGTGTTCTCAGATGACAAGACACTAAAGATAGACTTCAAAACTACCAAACATAAAGAACTTTTAGTAATCTGACATGAAGAATGTCCTATTATAAAGTGTGTTTAAATCATGGTGAGCATGGTTTCCACAAGTGTGTTTGTTTCTGTGAAAAGTATCCTTGAATAAGACACACCATCTGTCCCAGAGACACCGCTGCACTCTGACATATCTGGTCAATAAATGCATACATGTGTGTGTTTGTTGTAAGGGGATGTGGAAAGAAACAGAATCCAGTACTCGTTTAGCATTGTTTATTTCAACAATAGTATCAGAATGAAATAAGATCTGTTAAATGTTTTCAGTTTTAGTCTTTTGATTTAGAATAAACTCTCTGAACTCTTTCCCTCAAATACTTTAAACCTAGTTTGTACTTCATGTGTTGGAGTTAGTGCAGGACTGTGACCGCTTACTGACACAAGCAGCTGTCTCTAAAAGTTAACATGGTCTATCATCCCAAATAGGAAGATGAACAATGAGTGAATCATCTCACTGGCTTTCAAGCTCAGTGCTTCTCTTGTCTCCATGTGTCAGCACGCATCATCTTTGCTCTTTGCAGGCAGGAAAAAGATGCAGCTGCCGTCCCACTAGACCTTTTAACTGTATCTTATCATTTCGGCCATTTGGCATTTGAACAGCTTTCCACACTCCTTAGTCATTTTTTTATAGTTTATCTCTTTGTTTCCTCTTTGCCTGACCCAAGAGAGCAAAACGTGCTCTTCTTACTGTAGTGGCCAGACAGTAAATACAGAGGTGGACTCTGCTGTCTGCTCCAGAATGTCACATTAGAGTGAGACACAGACTGAGCTGAGACAGCCTCTCTGAATTCAACTGGCCGGCGTTCAACACAGCTGGAAGGCAATGAACAGGAAGTGAGGAAATAAAGAGTCTGGGTCCAAAGTTGCATGAGGCATTTTCAAGTATCAAAACCTTTCACATATAGGAGACAGCATTTTCTCAGTTGTCCATGTTTAGTTGGTTAGTTGGTGTCCACATTTAGTGTTGTCCTTTCTTTGCCTGAATACCCAAAATATGAAGGACAGGACACTGTGAAAATTGGAATGACACGCAGCATTTTGTCTGGTCTGTGTAGCTTAAATGCATTAAAGGAACAGTGTGTAACATTTCGGGGGATCTATTATCAGAAATGGAATATAATATTCAATAGTATATTTTCATTAGTGTATAATCACCTGAAACCAAGAATCGTTGTGTTTTCATTAGGAGTTTGCGATGTTGCTCCGCCATGTTTCTAAAGTAGCTCAGAACAGACAAACCAAACTCCGGATCTAGAGAGAGACTTTCGCATTACGTTTCCACAGTAAGCCACAGTAGTTCTTCGACACGCTTGTGAAACTGCGGTAACATGAGACGCAGAGTGCAAGACCTTGGTACCGCCTGCTGCCGTCTGACTTCCTTATTAAGTTTAAGGATGACCTCTGAGCGAGGCTTACGGCATTACCACAGTTTTGCACTTGGTAGCTCACGTTACTGCAGTCTTGGAAAGGGAGGAGTGAGCAGAGGGGTACTCAGTTGGTTGCAGTCTGCAACCACACCCCTACATGCCACCAAATCCTACACACTGTACCTTTAAGGTAGCTCATATATGAACATTTACAGTTAATTAAATAGCATATAATATGTCTAACTAACTAAACTAAAGATTACATAACCAGGGGGTTTATGATTAAACACTTTGAATGCACAGCAATCAAATTGATGTTATGTTAAAATTATATCTCTCATCCAACTCTGTGTAAACCCCCAGACAAGCATACTGTGTTTTCCTAAATGTTACACATAAAGACTAGATAGGATTTAGGATTAAACAAAGAGGATATAATGTGTTAATTGATAAGTTTTTGGTACCTGTGACACACTAGTTTCCAGTCTTTATGGTAAGCTAAGCTAAGCTGACCAGCTGCTGGCTCCAGCTACATACTTGGCGCACTCTTCATCATGCAGATAGTCATGTTTAAACAAACAGATACTTAACAAACACAGAATACATTTAATGTTGTCAAGAATGTATTTTCTAACTTGATGCTATCAGCGGAGGAATTTAGAGTTCAAGTGACTAACCAGTCAGTTTGGATATGCAGGATTTCACATTCATTATGCAACCATTTCGGTGATGACATTAAACTTGCTTTTAAAATAGCTGAGATATTGACAGGGCTAGCGCTCCAACACATTGAAATAATAATGTGTTCTGTCATTGTGTAAGCCCCAGTATACATTTCCTGCCTTTTTCTCCGAGAAAGAAAGCAGCTAACAGCAGCAACAGCAGCAACACAGCTGCTGGATCAGACACGTGGAATGCTGCGAGTCTGATCGTATCTGTGTTTCTCTGCGTTCTGTAACATTCACGCAGATGTGCCTGTCCAGGGCCCTATAAAAGAGATCTACCTTGACTGTCAGAGACAGATGGATGAACAGGAAGCGAGTTTTCGCTGGACAGATATAAATTTACTTTCATTATTTGGATCGTTTTAATTGCCATCAGTAATAATAAATAGGATAAGAGCTGAGGTTAGATTAATGCAAACTTGATTGAAAATCTATTAAAGAACAAAACAGTGGAGAATTTCATGTCTCCAATGTGATGTGAGTTTTATTTTCCTGAAGCTTTAATTACAATGGACACTTTCTGAACACAAAAAGTGTCTTTAATTCACTGCCAATATAGCTGGTCAGTGCCTTCAGTTACCAATATTGAATACTATCAGTTCCCTAATTGTGAATAGATAATAAGAGACATTTATAATAAACAAGACGGAGCCTTAACAGCAACAAAAATAGAAGTAAGCTTGAATGTAGGTTTATATAGAACTTTGTGTGTTGATACTATGATTGCATTAGAGAGTTAAAAAGATCTCCATGGGATCATATACATAAGTCACCACCAATACTATCACCACTAGCAACAGATTATACTTATTTTTCACTGACAGTTCATGCACTTGTTATTGAAACTGGTGACCCTAGTGACCGTGTGCTCCTTTTCCCGTCTCTCATGTGGATCTTCCTTTCCCATGTACAGTACAGAATATCCTAGTATGTTGGCATTTGTGAAGTCTGCACTCTACGACTGATGAATGATATCCTTTGGGAGGGAAAACACATCGTTACTCATATCTTCAAAGCTTCAGCCTATTGTTCATATCAATTTCTGCAGACAGACACTTTCTGTTGTCCAGAATGACAATATTTGACACAAATCCAACCCACATTGCACATTTCTTAATCATGATTTTTATTCCCGCTTTGAACTTTTAGATTTGCGGTCTTTTTTTTCCGTGGTATCAAGCCAGCGCGTCTGACAATAACTTAGATTATGTAACATGCGTGACAAGCCATGTAAATTCTCAATCTGATTTACGATCCCTGAGTTCATAAAAAGATTTGAATGAAATTTTAATACACTAAACAGAAAAAACAATTAAACAAAAAGATCATAAAAGAGGATGGGGCCTATATTTTCAACTTTTTTCATGCATGACCTGTCTTTGAGATTATTAAAAGTCAAATGTATTTAAAAAAAAGTGACAAACATATGCTTGTAAATGATAAATCATCAGTGGTGACAGGATTGCATATGGGCATCTGCCATTGCAAATAAATCTTCAAACAGAGAAATCTATAAAAAAAAACGGTGTTTCCTAGAAGTGGGATGTTGAGGAAAGACAAATAACGTACTTGCGATGGTCCAGCATGACCCCATGCTCCATGTCTACAGCGAATCGCAAAAGGTTTTGACTCCTGACCCTGAAAGTCGCCCGAAACCCTCAGTCCTCAGCAGCTTGCTTCAGCCTCACTGAACAAAGGCTGAAGGTTGCAGACATGGAATGTGTCGGATCACATATGTTTTGCTATGACGTTTAAATTCCATTAATGTTGTTGTCACCTTTTTAGAAAACTGTGATTTAGCCTCAACTCCACACTGCATGTTTACAAGGACAAGTGCAATGCTTAGGCGATTACACAGTCTAATGGTTTTGGATGGCAGCTAATGAAGAGAGCTGTGGTTGCTAATGGAGCTGCTCTCTGACCCTCTTAAGTTTTAAGTAGCTATTTTAGCATCTCGGGGGCAGGACCCAGACAGCTTGGCTATTGTTGATTAAGGTCATTGAGCAGGAGGTCAGGAGAAAGAAGACTTCTTTAAAATGGAAGAGCTAGTGAAATGAGCTGTCAAACTGTTTGTTTCGTGGGAGAGCTTCAAACATTTTTACAAGCTAAAACACTAGTACAACACATGCTTATGTAGGTGTAGTGTTTGGTCTTACTTGGCTGCCTTTTTGCAGAAATCCTCTCGTCTTTGGGCTCCACACACACCTGCAAATCTTCTGTGTGTCTATAGGAGAGGGGCCGCAACGATCATCAAAAGAAGATTAAATCCACCCCAGTTTAATCATTTGTATCTTTGAGTCATCCTCAGACCTCAGCTATTGTGACTCCCTTTCCCAGCACAGGCATCTGCTTGCTAGTAAAAAGATGAGTTCTCCTGCATAAAACAGCTTTAATACATGGGAAAAAATGTTGGACTATTGTTGTACCAAATGTGTTTTTTATCACTTCTTGGCAAATCATTGTTTTCCAAGATTCCCGCTGTTAGTATACTTTAAAAAGATACCCTGTCTTTACAACCACCGAAAAAAAAACGCTGAAATCATTGATGCTCCGCAGCAGATCTGGACATTCCCCCAAGCATTCACTTTAGTTTGCAACTTGTTGCGTTGTTTTCACTTATTTTTTCATCATGTAGGATTTGTGAACTTTAAGTGGGATTAAGTGTAGTACAAATAACCTTGGCTTAAAGTAGTATGAAATTGATTTGCCCTTGTCTTACGCATCGCGTATGCTTGAAAATAAAGTGAAAATAGAGCCGTTTATTAACAACTGTCTTGAATGATGAGTGTTCCATCGTATCATATAATCTACTTTCAGCAGCTGCAGATATGAATATGTATTATGAGCCTCGTCTCCTATTGTTATTTCTGCTGATTGGCTGTCAGAGTGCTGAGGTAATGTTCCCTCACCCTCATCTGCTCTACTTGCTGATAGAAACAGATGAGATAATCCTCCCTTCTTATTAAGAAATGTAATGAAGAAGTGATTGTGTACATGTGTGAGTGTACTGCATCCACATGTTGGTTGGAGTGTGGTGTGTGTGTGTGTGTGTGTGTGTGTGTGTGTGTGTGTGTGTGTGTGTGTGTGTGTGTGTGTGTGTGTGTGTGTGTGTGTGTGTGTGTGTGTGTGTGTGTGTGTGTTTGCACATGTGTTTGCCTAAGTGGCTGTGCAGGGTGTGGGTTGATGTTAGTTTATTGATATGTGGGTGGCTTATTAATGTGTAAGCAGTTGACTCACCATGACTACCACTGTCAGGAACCTCAAGATTAAACAAAGTTATATAACAAAGTTCAGGCCAGGAGGCTTCATGTTTTTTTGTGATATATGGCAGGTATGGAAAATCAAGAATTTCTACAAAAAACTCAGTATGCATCTTGGCCTTGGTGATGTTAGACTTCTTTTTAAGGAAGCAGGTGTGCTGTTATGCAACTTGGACCTCTAAAAAGAGAGTCGTAACAATGAGAGTGCTGTGTGACACAGTTCCTGGGAAATATCGAAGGTTACAATATTGTAATAAGCACAGGCGGGGCCCTCTACTGGACTCTATGGGTAATTCTCTCCTCCAATCACACGCACACATTTGCCCACTGAAAATTTGCATTCAAAAGTGTAGCCAGCCAATCAGGACCTGAGTATATGCGGAACCCACAGTATATAAGGCAACACACGCCGCTGTCTACTATCCTTCAGCAAGCGCTGTAGGAGCCCCCTAGGTAGAGGGCTCCACCTGTGCTTATACAACTAGGGTTACGATATTGTAACCTTTGTTCTAACTCACACATGCCCCGCCCTCTGCTGGACTCTATGGGTACAGAGGGTGGAGCCCGATGAATGAATGCCCTGTCGCGACATAACATCGACCCAGCCATACTGATCCTGACTGGCTAAAGGTTAGTCGCTGCAGTCCGTCTTCTTCTTTACAATCAGTGCAAAGCTGTCCTGAATGACAAATCCTTCAGAGAGGAGCGCTCCAGAGGCTCAAAGGTACCCTTCATCAAGGCCTGGAGCACCAGTTCCCACTGCGGGGAGGAGGCATGCATCACTGGGTGTTGTCTCCTGACCCCCTGCAAGAACCGCTTCTCAAGAGTGTGGCCAAAGACCGGTCTGTCGCCAAAAACCTTTGTGGCAGGAAGAAATACGTAGCTGCTGCATAGTTTTACAGTGGTATGAGACATTCCTCGATCCCCCAAACACTGCAAAAAGGAGAGAATAGACCCAACTGAACAGGACAAGGGATCTAGCCTCCTTTCCTCGCACCAGCGTTGGATCCCTGACCACTTTCCAGGCAATGGTGGATCCTGCTCTTGCTGCCAGGATGGTCTGCACAACCTGTACTGACAAACCAGCCCTGCTCAGGCTGTTTCTCTCAGGAGCCAAACCTGGAGAGGATGGCCCAGAGTGGGCTGACTCATTTCCGCATACCACGGTGCCGAGCGGCAATCTGGGGCTACCAGAATGACCGACAACTGCTCCTGACTCACTCTCTCCAACAGGGAAAGGATGAGGGAGATAGGGTTGGGCGATATGTTCAAATTTGTCAACCGGCCATCGTCAGCCCAACAACCGGCGATTGCAGATATATTTGTGTAACTGTGTGTGTGTGTGTGTGTGTGTGTGCGCATGGTGCAGTGTGTTCAACTGTTTTAGCAGCGGAGCATCGTAAAAAAGAGAAGAGGAAAAGAGATAGAGAAACTAAATAAAACTCACTAAAAACGTCTTGGTTAGTCTTTCCAACAATCACCAACACTGGTTTGGTCGAAATAAACCCTTATTTCACCAATTTAGATGTGAAAATAAATCACCTCTGCATGTGCAGCAGCCCCAGTGGCACCACCGGATTGGGAAGCCGCCATAAACCCTAGCGCCTGCAGGACGGTCAATGCCGTCACCGTTGCATCCCGCCTCAGTTTGCCGACTGCTTTCTGCAGGGCCGTCTATCTGTGTTCCGACAGAGTGGCCCGCAGCCTACATGTGTCGAGCGCAACCCCCAGATACTCCACCTGTTGGTATGGCAAGGGGCCGCTCTTCTTCCAGTTGATTGTGAACCCCAACTTGATTAGGTGTAAGATAAATTGGGCCATGTGGAACATAGCCCATTCTCTGGACTTGGCCATGACGATGAGGTCGTCGAGATAAAAGAAGACCCTCATGCCATGGTCGCGCAGCGGCTGCAGTGATCCCACCGCTGCTGGTGTCAAATCTTGGGCAGCGCTCGGTAGGCCAGGCAAGCTGGTGGCTCTCTGTGTGGTTTGCGCCAAGGCACTCGAAGCAGGCATTGGGAAGATCCATCCCGGCAATGGCTGAGACATGACAGGCACTGACGAGGTTCTGGAAGCAGCAACTCCATCCGTGGAGATGAGCAGTTAGTGGGCAAATCTGAAGAGAAAAAGGATGGCAGACAGCGGTGTGTGCTGCCTTATATACCGTGGGGTCCGCACATATTCAGGTAGGCATGTCCTGATTGGCTACACTTCGGGAAAATTTCAGTGGCCGTGTTTGGAGGAGAGTATTACCCATAGAGCTCAGTAGAGTGCGGAGCCTGTGTGAGTTAAAACCACAAGAGTAAAAGCTGAATGTGATGTCATTTTTTTTTTCTGTCTCTCCTAGCTGCTAACTGGGACCCTGGATGGGAAGCTGAAACTGTTTCACTCCAGCAGTGGGGCCCGTCTGTCTCAAGACAACAGTGCTGCTGTGCACAGTGTCCCCAACATGACTGTGTAATTACAGCAGGCTGCTGCAAAGACCATGCAGGTCTCATTAAAGCAGTTCCAACCTCCTGGCTAGGATTTTACTGGGAAAGGAGAAAGTAAGGGTTTTGTTTGTAGTTGTTAAATAAAGATCAAAAATAGATACAAGTTTAAAGAGATTTTGTTCTTCTTGTTATGTGCCTGTTGTGTTCTTCTACTCCTGTGCTTCATTTCAGCTCATCTTTGTAAAACCTCCAGTATGTACATCATTAGATTGCGTTTCTTTTGACATTATCAGTGGCTTGATTGAATGTCTTTCATCAGATTCATTTAACCACGTTTTTTTGTCATGAGATGATGTAATATGTACTCAATTACAGATAATTACAGCTAATTTTGCCAAAAAAAACGTACTAGCAGAAGTTATTCCCATCCGTCCGTCCACATTCTGGACGGACGAGCATAGGATTTTCTTTGTTCAGCATGTGGAACAGATGTACTTCTATATCCCTGGCTGTGACCACTACTTAACAGATCAACACAGAGAGCTATGACATCAACTGGGTGCAACCTATTTGGCTGCCAGACACAGATGCTACTACTGTTCATACTGACACACCCGTCCACATTGTTTGAGCTGTACATGTATTCTTCTCACCCACAGTCGCAACAAAATGTCAGCTAAGACTAACAACTATTCAACTGTAATGGAACCTAATAAAAAATAAAGGACACTGTGAAATGTAAGATTTAAAAGGGCTTCATTGTTGGTTATATGTATGTCAAGTATAAATAAACTGTTACACCCTGGTTACAGTACATGCCGATGCAGCTGTGTTACTGCATGTCTCAAGGTTCTACTTTAGGACCACTTGTGTTTTCTGTTTTGAGTTATGATCTCCCATTTATGATTGTCATTAGTTACTATTATATATATACTCCACTGTATACATTGAAACTATGTCAAAGCCTTATTTATCACATATATAAAGACACTTTGCAATCTGACTTTAACATTATACAAACTTGGTTGTCAGCTAAGAAACCCAATAAAAAAAAGTCTTACACAATGGTCTTTGGTATGAGTCAGAACCTCAACTCCAAATCCAAGTCTCTGGTTTTAGTTTGTAAAGACGGTACATCTCTCCAGAAAGTTGATCAAATGAAATAGTTGGGTTTATGGATCGACTCTGGATATACCTTTAAACCACATCATTGATCATATTATAAAAAAAATAGTTAATTTTGGTAGCGGTGTTCTGTATCATTCCAGTCATAATGTCATAAATAGACTTACATAACAATACTGAACTATGCTTACCTGACGTTGGTCAAAATTCTTTTAAAACCAATCTCCTTCCTCTAAATGTCATCTGTAATAGAGTCTGTGTTGTTTTGTATTGTTTTGTATGTTCTTGTGAGTGTTTGTTTTGGGACACCGTTGAAAAGGGGATAATACATTGCAAGGGCTTCATCCTAAATGTGATCAATTTGAATAATTGAATACAGTATATTGACAAATTTTGATTGACTTTTTGGGGGGTTGATCATGTCAACAGTCAAACAATGTATATGTATTACCAAATTAATAACTACTGGAGAATACATCATGAATGCTTTCAGGTTCAATATTAATCTTTTTCCTTCTCAGATTCGTAAGTATAATCCCACAGTTAATAACTAATTAATATATTCCGAAGACATTTCACTGGCAACCGCTTTATTTTCTTTAACGTTTGGAGATCGGGCACGATTTTCACTTTTTCATGCCCAGAAAAAAAAAATATTATATAAAACTCCTACTATTTCTCACTACGCTGCCATTATCGCTGCCAACATGTTCTAAACCGCAGCTGTCCTAGGACAGGCTGAAGGAAAACTCTACCTATCTGCAATGGAATGAAATTCCAAACGTCACTCATCCTCCGTCCATTAGGAAAAGATATTGCATTTGACGCATTATCCGACGCTGACGCTGATGATAGACTGATAAATCCACTGATAGGCCGCCTTGTCTTAACTCCCTCAGACGGAGGTGAATTTTCAGAAGACTGCTCATTGCTGCCTTGTCTCCTGTCCAATATCCTGCGTTTGATTTACTCTGTCTGTTTGGACCGTGTGCTTTAATTGATACCGAGGCAGACTGCCTGTGGAGATTGTTCTCTGTGCACCACTAGCATCAGATGAAATATGGCTTTGAAGTTGCACAATATCAGCTGCCAGGTTTCCTATCACACAAACTGATGTTAAACATTACAAAAGCAGAGCTGAGGCTGCATATGATTTATGGGGTGGTACCTATTCTTTGGTCA
Organism: Sebastiscus tertius; assembly: GCA_916701665.1. Lineage (NCBI taxonomy): Eukaryota > Metazoa > Chordata > Actinopteri > Perciformes > Sebastidae > Sebastiscus > Sebastiscus tertius. The sequence goes on from CAKAOH010040480.1 coordinate 91,336, forward strand.
TACGCCACATTATACATGTATGTGTGAGTGCGTGTTTTTTATGCAACATAAGATACTGATGTACTGGCAAGGTGAAGTCTGCCTTGTCACGGTGAGCTTTAGTGTTCCTGCAAGCAGAAGAGACTTTCTGCTGGAACAAAACATAATAAATTGTCTTCGAAGTAAATTTATGTAGCCGTGTTCTTTCTCCATTTTAATGTGCTGGAATGTGTGTGTGTGTGTGTTTAGGAGTCTCTTGAATGAATTAACCTGCAACACTAAGATTCAGTGAGCACATATATTGGTGTATGCACATATTCCTTGTCTGTGTGAGGTCACTTTGGGTGCGCTCCCTGCATTGATCTCACCAGTAAAGAATGACGTGTTTATACTTGCAAATAAAAGGATTTCAGGGATAGCCACGCCCGTACATCATAACGCAATCCGGTCCAAAGCTTGGTCGCTCACAGTTCTTTGTCATCCAATTTGACATAGAGAAGAACTTAGTCCACGTCCAACTTTGCAGAGAACTAGGACACTGTATGTATGAAAGCACTGAACAGAACAGAGTGTCATATTTGGGGAAGATACAGTGCAGGACTCACAATTTGTTTTTGCATCTCAGCATCACCTACAACTGAATTATATAGCCTGTGCATGACTGCAACATCAGCTGCAAAGTGTTTGGGAAGTTCACTAGCTCTCTGGCCTGAGCTCTGAATGCTTCACTTTCCCTAATGAGTACTTAAAACAAAGAAAACCAAGATATACATCGAGAGGCATGTGCATTTTAATGATCCCCCAAAGACCTCTGCGGATCACTGTTCTTTTGTTTTCATGAACTTGGTCCAACTCATAGAGAAGGGAGGGGAGTATTTGTCCACATGTCAAAAACTGCTGTCATATAGCTGGGATTCTTGCAAGTGTTGCGCAAAGCATATAATGTTCTATGAATTATTTAAAAGAAATAAGTAGCCAGACTGATGAATATTAAAGTGATAATCTTTGACGTGAGGAATGTTTGTTTTGCTGGGTTTTACTGCTGACTGGTAGAACAAAATAGTGATTCAGATTATAGGCGACCAACTTGACATGAGAGCCTTCACATGCTGCATTAAACACCTGGTGTAAACTAATGCCAAACTAGACTACATGACATTAGTCCGACAATGGCCTGTCATGAAAGACGTGGAGCATCAGTAACAAAATGAACAACAACCTTTATCCCTTGTAGTGTGTTACAGTGGAAGTCAATAGAGGCAGAAACTGGGACACCTCACAACGTCCCAACAGTCCCATAGACTAGCATGGGATTGTTCTTTGCCTTCTCTTTGAAAACATTGACATGTTGCGTGAGGCTGACCCACAGAAGCACAGAGCACTACTGCACACGCTACTGTAAACACAAACAAGCAAAAGAGGTATAATGTTGTTGATCCTATCAGATGGAACAGTAATGTTGGTCCCTGGCGCTTCCTTTCTGATCACCTACGTACGTCACAAGAGTTGTGAAAGATGGCAAACCGTGATTGGTCAGGGTCTAACTTGTGGTCTAGTTTATGACTTTGATCAACTAATCTGACACATCGACCGTCTTGAGAGGCAACAAAAAAAACCCTGGTTTGATCACCTGCATACATTTTATGCAGTAGTGGAATACAGTAATATTTACTGTACTTAAATACAATTTTTATGTACTTGTACTTAATTTCGGTATTTACATTTTCTGCTACTTCCACTACATTTCAGAGGATAATATTGTACTTTTTATTTAAAATTAAAGGACCAGTGTGGAACAACTGGGGGGATCTATTGGCAGAAATGGAATATAATATTAATAAATATGTTTTCTTTAGCGTATAATCACATGAAAATAAGAATCGTTGTGTTTTCGTTACCGTAGAATGAGCCGTTTATATCTCCATAGGAAGTGGGTCCGCCATGTTGCACCGCCATGTTTCTACAGTAGCCCAGAACGGACAAACCAAACACTGTTAACTTTTCCTGCTTGGGCCGGAGTTGATAACGCTGTTCGCTGCCATCGCCGCCGCTCTCTCTCTCTTGCTTCACCACTCACGTACACACACACTCTCTACGCACTGGCTCTGCTCCAAATTACCTACTCTTACAACAACTGGCTCTTGTAATTGCCATTCGCGTTTTCACGTTGGCCACCGTAGTTCTTCTACAGGCTTGGCACACGGGAGAGCCGTCAGTTGGTTGCAATCTGCAACTTCACCGCTAGATACCTCCAGATCGTACACACTGCTCCTTTTACTGTAAGTCCGTGGAACATTTTCCCTCTTACCATACACATGTACATGTTACTATTCACGTACATTTCTTTGAGAATGTGTTTTCACGTCTTGAAGACTCGGCTCAAGTGTTAGCCAGCCTGTGTTTCTCCTTTTGTGGTCCACGAATTACACAGTTTGGGCTTAAATGATACAGCACATGTCCCAGTGTTCAGTAACTCTCTCTGACTTTAGTATACAAGATAAAGGATGAACATGGATGATAAGATATTAGAGTGACTAGATTCTATTGGGGATATTGGGGAGATATCCAGATGGAGCCACACAGGAAGAGCCAGACAGGGAAATCAATGTCTTTGTACTCGAGTCTGTCCTGAGCTGTTCTGGGCTGCTGTGCGGACAACAACGGAAATACAGATTAGTAGCAGATGGTGTCATCCAGGATCCAAGGCATAAACATTTGAATACTTAACACTTAGATAAATCAACACAAGACCCTCATGGAGTTAGCGGGGGGAAATGGGGAAACCAGGAGCAAGTAATATGAGGTGCCAGAACGCTGAATGAGACTGTGGGCCAAGAACCCTGTCAAGCTTTCAAATCCTGTCAAATAGTAAATCTTTGCATAACAATCTTTTGTAAATTGACAAATTAAATAGAATTATCAGTTTGCTCCATTAATTCCTGACTATATTTTAGCACAACAATAGCTGCATGATGATATTATTGCTGCAGAAAAGAATATTCCACGTTTTCAATCGAGTCAAAGAACCACTTTGCTAAGTGCACAGCTTTTCTTCAAGGTCTTCATAAGGTTAAGACAATTCGTCAGCTCCATTAAGCCAAGGTGCAAGGGTGAGATGAGATGATAGTTTGGCATCTGAGTATAAACCATCAAGTCTCAGGTTCATTAACTCAACCTAAACTCCAACCTCTCACTGACACAAAGATAGCATTTCAACATCCACGTCTGCCATTAGCAAATTCCTTCGTTTTTATGACTGAATTTATTTCCTCAAAGAGGCAATTTTACGTTTGCCTCTCTAATCATGTTTAACCAAGCTAGAGAATCAACAGCACATGTGGTTGAGCTTCACTTCAAGTTATAAATGTGATTTATACGCATGTTTCTGTGTAGCATGTTAATCTTTCTGCTATAAATTTGTAAACTGTTGTTACGTAAAACTTAGCTTCGGTTCTTAGTCTTTTACTTTTGAAATAGAACGCATTAAAAAAAAAAAAAAAGCTTTGAAAAGAATGATGTGATCAGAGTTCCCCCTCAGGTTTAGAGTGCTGGCAGCATTTGAAAACGCATCAAAGTGAGCAATATAAAAGCCCAAATATATCATCTGTCATTCTGTACTTCAACTTAGTTTTCAGGTTGTGTGATTGCCAACCAACCATGGCTATCACCTGCCTGACTAACTTAAATTTAAGGAATAACTCCAGGTTGTGGCATTACTCTATTTCATACTGTGCCAGGTTTTCCTACCCTCGAATGAACTCCAATTCAGCAGCAAGGAAAATGTATCAAAATCGAGTTTGCTTCAGCACTGAACGACCTGGATTTTGCGGGGACATAGACAAATGTTATTCCTTCACCATGGCTGCATCACACTCATTTACCCTGAGTGTTTAAAACTCTCAGTGTACAGAGAGAAGCGGGATGCCAGCTACAAAACCTGGACTTAATAATGAGCAGGAAATTCTCCTCTGGAACATTTGGTATTCTTCAACATATCATTCCTGCTTACTTCACCTATCCTCAGTGTGTTTTCAATGATTTTGATCTTGTATTAAAGTCCAAAGGGCAGTACATTCTTTTCTCGGCTTGACAATATGTACACCCCAGGTGCTTCCTTTTATGTGCCAACAAAAGAGTCTGTTAAAACAATATAAATATGCCATTATTGCTTGGATTCATGGCCATTTCTGCCTCTAAAAGATAAGTCTGGTGATATTCCATATTGTTCTTACTGTCTCTCTCATGGAAAGACAAAAACAACAATGAATTGATCGTGATAAGGAGTATTGTATGTGTGGTCAAAGTCTGATATACTGCATCTTATTCTGCATCTTATTCTACTCTGCCATAGAGCTCCATTGTTGTCCAAAAACTATTAAAAAGCATATCAGTGAGCCAAGCCATTGCATTGGTTGACATTTCCCATTATGATGACAATGAGCGCCATAGTTTATATCATTCCCACTTACAGTGTCACACTGCCATAAATAGCACTCACTTGAACCTTTATTTGTACATAAATCACAAAAACAAAGTAACAAAGATGGACAGGCACATCTATAAAACAAAAATCTGAAAATATATAATGTGCAGGCTCAGTGAAAGCGGTCCCAGGCAAGTAGAGAAAGGTCCATGACAATGTAAAGTTATAGAGAGGTACTAGTGTTCTGGCACAGGGGTTCCTGGAGCATCAACCAACCACTGGAGCAGCAAAGATGAGATATAGGATGGCAATTTCCAATAAGGGCTTAAAGGCTTTGTAGAAAATAAGTACAAATGGTTATTACGTCTCTCAGACAGGGAAGGTCAACCAACTTTACCATATAGGTTTAAGTGGTGGGTGTTAAAAGTGAAAAGTAATAAATCTGAGGGCAGAATGGTAAATGTAATCTGGTGTCTTCAGAGTGGAGGCAGCAGCATGTTGATATATGACATCCCCATAATGCAAAACTGAGAGGAGAACTGCTTCAACAATCCTCTTTCTATGTCAGGGGGAAACTGCGAAAGCCAAGCTCCTGTCATTGTTCACTAACATTGCTATGTGATATTTAAATATGATTTTCCCTTCAAGCAAGATGCCAAGATCTATTCTGTGACCCTCTCAATGTGAAAACCAGTCAGAGTGGACTCTCCTTGTCTCGGTGTAGGACTCTAGCAGCAGCTTTCTGAATCAGCTGCAGCTGTCTGATCCACTTTTTTGAGAGACCTGTAAAGACAGAATCACAGTACCTACTGAAGATAAATGCATGGACAAGTTTTTCTAAATCCTGTTGAGACACAAGTCCTCTAACCGTTGATATATTCTTAAGGTGATAGTAGGCTGATTGGCCATTGAAATAACCATAAGATTTCTTGCTTGGTCTGTGGTCTTTAACGTTAGCGACTGAAGCTGAGCACTGACTTTTAATCTTTCTTCTTTGGCCCCAAAAACAATTACTCCAGTTATATCTTTGTTTAATTGAAGAAAAATGTTGGCACATCCAATCACTGATTTGTTCAATGCACTTATACTTGGTGCTTGTATGGAACCATAGTCACCTGGTGATATAAATGTGTGTGTCGTCTGCATAATTATGGTGAAATAGCTAGTTGCCGCGGAGGAGTTAGGGGAGAGAATATGGGAGTAGGGTGAAGACAACCCTGTCTCCTACAAAATTACATTCCCATACAACTAAACTGCATTTTCAATTACATTTCGAGGGAAACATAATTTCTCCCGGATTGCAGTCGCAGTTTTTAACAGTTTTAAACATGTTGTTAACGTTTGTTAGGTTCAGGCAACAAAACTACTTTGTTAGGTTTAATAAAAAAACATCATGGTTTGGCTTCAAATGATTACGTAGGTGAACGTTGACTTTTAGTTTCACACGGGACACGAACAGCGGTTTCCTGGGGGAAAAGTCCTGTGTTTGTTGGACCCATCCACCACCCCTTCCTCCAGCCCTCCCGTAGTGGACTTTCTCGCTTGTTATAGCCATTATTATACTACGTAACTTTCAATAACATTATTATTCCACGTAACATTCATTAACAGTCACTAAATGTACTACGTCATCTACTCTGCGAGTTTCTTGATGTACTACATCTGTCGCTGCGGCCTTCCGCAGACTATTTGTGAAAGACAAATGTAATCCTCGACAAAATACGTTTCCCTCCAAATGTTATTAAGAATGCAATTTAGTTGTATGGAACGTAATTTTTAGGATGAAGGTGAATCCTCACAGGTGGTATTTGGCATGTGGGGTGGAGAATCTCTCTCTTGGCTCTGATGTCCCTCATGTTTTTAACTCTCTCCAGGTGGGGGACTGAGGTGGCTCTCTTTTAAGGTTTCTGACGTGTTGTGTTACGTCTTCTTGTTGTTAAGATTCCTCGTCTCTTGTCCTTTGTGGTGGGAACAGCTGGTTAGAGGAGAATTTTACTCCTGACTTGTTAAGGCAAAGTCTATCGGCCTTAAAAAGATGTCTGTGGTTGAAATTGTCAATAACCTGCACTGAATGGAGGGCACAGCCAGTTTAAAGCCAGGTGTTCAGAGCCAACAATCTGCTCAGTCTTTCAACACCTCTTGTGAGTGATAAACACAGCTGTATTCAAGGAGTTGGGCGTGTTCAATAAATCAGTATAGTCTCATTTCAGTGCTTCTGATTGTTGTTTCACAGTGCTATTGGCCCCTTTGTGCAGTATGATGTTTTTCAAATTGTATGTGCAGCCAAATAGGAGCTGGTAAGTAGCCATAGGTAGTTTCCTGACTTGGTCGCTCTAGCTGCAATTGTGCATTTATTCCTTGGGCGCCTAAAAGCTGACCAGTGGGTTGGATCCTGTGAATGTCTGGCTTTTGCCTAGGCAGAGTTTCTCTCCTAGCTCCCACGTCAGGAGTAAACCAGGGGCTACGTAGTTAGACATAAAACCACCCATAACTAATGTCTCAGAGAATAGTGAGCAAACAGCTTATTAAAAGCAGAGGGATGAGCTGAAAAGGGTCTATAAATTCCCACTGCGGTTAGGGTGTCATTTGTCCCTACGGTTATCTTATGAGTCAAATATTCAGAGCATTTTGGAATAGAAGCAGCATGCAGTGTTGTGAGTGGAAAGTATGATTTTATATAAACTGATACCCCACCGACCTTGCCAGTTCTGTCTATTTGATACGCATTAAAGTCATAGTCATAGATAACACTATGATTATAAAGGTCAACCTGGGACACCAGCATATTTAGATGATCAAGCTTTGGATGAAAATAGTCAGACACGTAAGACCAGAGGCATTTCAAACAAGACGTAATGTGTGCTTCAAGAAATGTGTTCATTTTTGGGAATACAATATTGTAATACGTAGTGATTTTTGGGGAGAGGAAATTTTATTTAATATGAGGGTGCTGGGTAATGGTGTAGAAAGTACTTTACTTAAACCTTCATTAATTGATTTTTTGGCTACTTATAGCGCAACAAGCTGTAAGCAAAGGTGATAAGGGGAGCGCATTAGCAAACCGTTGCTTATTTACATAGCTAGCAGACCAGAGCATCGTTAGCACGAGTCATTTGGTTAATGTGTCCAATATTTACTGTTCTATCTCTGTTTTGGTCTCCACCAACTCCTGAGAAAATATCTGGCTCTTTTGTTGCCAACTGTTCCCATATGTTCACTAGCTAGTCACCAACTTTGTCTTTCTCCCTTTGGTGCTGAACAGGTAGCACTGGTTTATTTTTATAGTGGGTTCATCAGAGCTTCTGAAAACAGCTGTCTACTGCAGCTGGAAGCAGGGTTGTTAAGAGAGTTTAGAGTGAAAATTAACAGCATAATTGCAGGCGTAAAAACTGAAACAGTGAGCTGAACAATGCTAAAAGGCCCTGTAGCACTGATAGGACATTACTTGGGCCCCTTTAACTGGTGGAGGGAATCACCAGAGGCCCCACGATACGATATTAGCATGATACTTACATCATGATACGACCTTATTGCAGTTTTAAACATTTTGCGATATGCTGAGTATTGCAATAAGATATATTGCTATTTATTACCTTTTTTCAACTTCAGTTTGTTAACATCTGTTTTATCTAATAACATACAGTTTTTACTCTGTTCATCTCAGAGTTTTCATTCACAAAATGGCCATGCCAGTTTTTCCTCACCAAAATGTATGGAAAATGGAGCGCTATTTAGCATTGTTCCTGACAAGTTAACATGGCATGGTTGGTACCAATCAATTCTTTAGGTTTTCTAGTTTCATATGATACCAGTATCTTCACTCTAGCTTTAAGACTGAGCCCACTACAACCTCTGAAAGGCAGAATAGTGTCCGGTTAAGAGGTTAATAGCTTATATAATAAGATCGATACTTGATGTCCGTGTATTGATACAATATTGCTACGCGAAATATCGCGATACTATGCTGTATTGTTTTTTTCCCCCCACCCCAACCGTTATGTGATCCATTGTTAATATAAAAGTATTGATTACTGCAGCTTTAAGTAAAAGTACTGAACTATTAGCAGCAAAATGCACTCAAAGTATCAAAAGTACTCATTATATAGGAGTGAATTTGTCAGTGTTATATTAGTATATACTGTATTATATTATTGGATTATTGTTACTGATGCATTCATGTGTAGGCAGCATTTAAATGATGTACTGTATCTGGTAGAAGTGAAGTTTTAATCTCAGTTTTTAAATGTCATAAGGGTACTTTACTTATTTACTGTATAACAAAGCATTGTTTTAAAATCTTAATTTGCAAAGTAACTTGAAACTATAACTGTCAAATAAATGTAGTGGAATAAAAAGTATATGTACCTCTGAAATGTAGGGAAGTTCAAGTGTAAAGCAGAGTAAATGTACCGAGCTATTTTCCACCACTGGTGCAAGGAGCTTTGGTGTGAAATAGATGCGGTACATTAACATTATTAACTTGAACATAAACTTGTTAAGTTCAGAGTTTGAATCGGCAGTGGAGCTACGCTGCAGCACCTTCTGTGCCCAGGGACCCAAGGCCAGAGCTCCTCCTCCTCCTCCTCTCTGCTACGCTGAAGAGATCTCACTCTCACTTTGTTCTCTCTCTCTCACAACACTGTTCATGGTGCTTGCTTTCACTGTCCATACACATCAATCTCTCTCTAGGCCCTGCGTTGTTGTTCCCTCTAGATTTCTTAGTCATACTTCCACATGTTTTCTGTAAAATTAGCCCAGTATTCTCCCAGTTCTTATAAATTATACATTTGCTCAATATCTCACTGCTCTGCCATAACTCTACACATCTCATCAGCACAAGGAGGAAAATAGGAATCTGGAAGTCATTACCGAATGATTGCATCTCAGAAATGAAAATGCAATTGTGAGAAAAGAGGGTGGAAGCGAAATGGTGATTATTCTTATGTAATCCCCCACCCATTAACCTAAATGGTGAGTATAAGTCAAAATAAATTTAGGGAAACACTACTATTAATTGTACTTTGTCTCATTTTATACAGCATCTCACATTTATTTGAAGTTCAGAACACAACTTTGTATTTAAGACGTGTGATTTGTGATAAAGTCCAACAGTTCAAATATACATCTGGGGATAGGCCCACTGGATTGACTGGAGGCTTGATTACATCACTGTGACAAGCAACGTTGCATAAAGCTGGCAGTGTTTGACCCTCGCTAAACATGAGAAACCAGCAGGCAATTAATGGTGTTCTCACAGCCTGCCATCCTCCAACAGTCCTGCAGGCAACAAAGGAAGTAAACAAGATTCCCTCTATTCATCCTTCCGCTTTGTAGGATATTGGCTATAACCACACAAACAAAGGTTTGGCAGGTCGACCTTTTGAGCAGCAGCATCTGATTTTGTACTTTGTGACAATAACATTGAAGTGTTCCTCTGATGCTGTTATGATCCCAGGCATAATATCACCCAGGAAATATTCGGTTGTGTTGAATTTACAAATCACGTATCAACAAATCTCACTCACATAGGTCACATATAAACCTTTGAGAGGAGAACAAGTCAAACACTGGTTATCTCACTTTGATGTAATGCCTGGACTAAGCCAAGGTATGTGAGCTACTTTTATATGAACACTGGAATTAGATGATTTGAAAGCAAACAGGTGGTTTCCTGGAAACAAGTACTATTTTTTTCAAGTTCTTCTACATGGACTCTTGGTGCCTTCAGATGGGGTGTTCACGAGTCCATCTGAACGCCCCCCTAATGTGGTATTCATGACCTCATAAGTGGAAAGTTTCTGAAAGCTCTGAGTTCACGAGTTGTAACGTGGTGGTTGACGTTGTCAGAAATGGGGGAGGCCATTGAAGTTCATTTTTCGCTACATAATAAGTGAATATATTGTCATTTTAGTCGTATATTGTTTTTCTTCGTAATAGTACAATATGTCCAAGGAAAATGTTGATACTACCAAGAGCCTCATCTTTTTTCTCTGTCATTATGCTTTTGCATTTCCTGCATTATGTTACCCACTTGCTAGCTTACTAAATTGTTAGCCTTTGTGGCTTCTAGACACAGACAGTAACGTTAATATTGACGTTGCTTAGCAGCAGTGTACTCACCACTTTAATGGCAATCATATCGTGTACACGACTTCCCAAGTTGTAAACACGAGCTCATGAGTTTTATTTGAAGGCACCGTACGCAGACAATACGTATTAGGCTATCGTAATACGTAGACGTAGTTCTTTCACACTTTGCTTATGCTCCAGATCACCATAAAATCCTTGACGACAGTAAAAGTCACCTTCTCATATCACCCCCAGTTTGTTGAAAGTATGGGATGATTAGTGGACAGCATTGTGTGTCAATACCCAGTTAGTGCTTCCTTCGAAGCCAGAAAGTCAATCTGGGTGTCCTGCAATGTTGCGATTTTAATGATTAATGATGTGTACAGATCAGCTTGGATGTTTTCCACGGTTTTCTTGCTCCCCTGTTGACTTCTCAATTGGCTCACAAAACCAATGAGTACAATTCACGGAGCTTTGTTCCGTAAAATGAAGCCCGTCAAGTGACTCAAATAAATTACTACTTGTTACAATCCAACTCAGTATGAGAGGAAATGCTCTGTACGTCCTGTATTTGAAAGAAGATCAGGACTTTTTAGTCAGTATTTTTTGGCAGGACATTCTGGTGACATATCAGGAAGATGAGGATTATTATTATATCATCATGTATCGCTATTTTAGGCACAATGCAAGAACATCAGAGGCCAAAGGGTTCAAAAATGACATCACATGAGCCAGTGAATGCACAGAGTTGGTGTTTTTGTCATGAAATGTGTAAAAAGTGACACACAAAAACTATATTATTTGTTTTGCTAGTGAAGATCTATTTCTGCACAAGAACTGTCTCAGTTTTCCATATCTTTCTGCAGCCCAGAGGCTTTGATTGATGGTTGCTCTGATGTGGCTCCATACATCAGCTATAAACAATCCACCGTGTCATCAGGTCAAATGGACATGCATGGTAGGGAGACACATCTTGTCTAAAGTTGGCAGTAAGAAAATAAGCAAGCGCACACAAGTGTTTAAATTGAGGGATGAGACAAAAACAAATGAAGTCAGCGCTCGTGAAATTTAAGTGACCTGTGTTTGGCGAAGGAAACGCTATAATATTTTGACAGTGAAAATTGCTATTGTGAGAACTCTCGAAGAAAACCTCTGAAACTCAAATCTTTCTTTTTTAGGCAGCATCACTGAAAAATTGTCTACAGCCCTGCTACTGTAGCTGCTCTGTGTTGCTGTACTTACTGTAACGTCATTACAATTAATCCTGAAGGGGAACATAATGTGTGAACCAAATTTCATGGCAATCCATTCAATAGTTGTTGAGAATCTTCACTTAAAACCACAATTATCAACTTCATGGTGGTGCTTAAGGAAAAGTCAGTCACTTCAGTCTGGACCAGTGGGCAACCTCCAGGTCTGAAAAGAGAAGTCGATGCTGAAGTGCCTTAAACTTGCATTCTCTCTAATAGCCAGCAGGGGGCGACTCCTCTGGTTGCAAAAAGAAGTCAGATTGTATAGAAGTCTATGAGAAAATGAGCCTACTCCTCACTTGATTTATTACCTCAGTAAACATTGTAAACATGAGTTTATGGTCTCAATCGCTAGTTTAAAGTCTTCTACAATACAGCATGATGTTGATTTAGTAGATTATGGTCCCATTTAGAGTCAAATAGACCATAAAGCAGGGAATGCTTTAGGGCGCGGCTACCTTATGATTGACAGGTCACTACCACGGCGTTGTCAGGTCCGGGAGTTTTCTGTGTTTTTGTCTTACAACTTTGACCCTTTCACAGCGTTTTCTGTTCATGAAAGTTAATTGTAACATTTTGGTCACCTAGGAATGTCTTATTCAGCGTTCGGTTGTACTCAGCTCTGCCCTCTCGTGTCACTTCTGGTTGCAAAATCCAAGATGGTGACGGCCAAAATGTCGAGGCTTTAGAACATGGATGTACAAAGAGAACTGGATACAGCGTTGGAGGCGGGCTCCTGTTGATTCCCACGAGAGTTGCTCAGTGGCGCATAAATACCCGGATCATCCAGCAATCTTCCGCATCCATTGGGCCCATAGAGCAGGCGCAGTAGCGTTTTCTTTAAATCAGCCTCTTGATCCTTCGATGCTCTTCCTATCATTGTGAAGCAGAATTCACCAACGTTGACGTTAGAACGTCGTGAGACAGGAGAGCCCTCGCTCCAGCTGCGGTCTGGGTCTCATTCACATGAACGGAGGAAGGGAAGTAACTCTGGATTCGGCTTTTAGGACCTAATGCTTTAAATAAGGGCTATTCAAGTGTTCGTTCTGGGAAGTTGATTCACCTCAAAAATATTATCCACTGAGTTACAAACATCTCTTTCCCAATGAAAGTCTTTTTGGGCCCAATAGCATCAAGTGACGGACACGGAAGTTGTAGTACCACAGTTTGGCCACTACGTTGAAAACCACGCCGTTGGTTTTCCAAGAGGAATGCATGCTTGTGCCACTCATGTTTCCTGTACTAAAATTTTGTACATACGGTGCTATATTAATATAGTTTGATTTATTTGATTAGATTTGACAAGTCTGTCAGCTATTGAGCATACTGAAACATTTAAAAGAAACAATAGCAAACTGGAGGCTACCAATAATAAATCCACCTCCAGACTAGGCTATAGCTTAATGGGAAGGGGAATAGTCGCATTGACTTTGGAGCAGCAAAGACTCATTTGATGCCATTAACATAACCACATGCAAACTAACTGGTGCTGTCTAACTCCTAAGGTACTATACTTTAGTAAGTGAAGAGGACAATAAATGAGTAATGAGGGCAGTAACATCCGAAGACAATGTTGCAGCCCTTCAAATATTTAAATGCATATGCATAATGGTGCAATTGTCATGCAAACAGAGTTGTCATTCCTTTTGGGAGATTATACAATGATATTTTACAATGCCAGCCATTCTGTCCAAATTTGTTTCATTGGCGTTACTCAACTTTTGGCATGATCAACTTAAATGAGCTATTTGAAGTAAATCTTAACTAAAAAAGGCCAACCTATTTATTTTCATCACTCCCAGTACTATTGTATTTTACAGAGGACATGAGATTTGCATGTTACTCATGTCACTCTCTCCAGTTCTGAGTACTTTAAACATTTCAGGTGCCAGATTTCCTTTTTGGATTGTGCTCCCGAGTCACACTGAACCCACTTTTTGTTAAAAACACATAAACCTCAATGGTGAAGTCACAGCTTGGAGGAGAGAGCTGGAAACTATCGTTGTTTATCAACCTAACTGACATCCATCATCTTCATTTCATGAGTCATCCAGATCTCTGGTGTTTGTAGCATTAAAAGAGGAGTCTTCGTTTATGTGTGGATCGCTGCTGCGTACTAAGCATCGGATCGTGAGGTCCAAATGACCCAGAAAGTTTTCAAAAATATCTGAGAAGTGATGGAAACCTGGACTGTGCGAATTCTTGACGCTCCCTTTATGGCACAGTTTGGTGTAAACAAGTCTGACATGGATTTGTTGCTTCTCTTTCTCATTTATAAATATTACATTACTTTACATAGATAAAAATACGTTAAAATTTCACTTCCACTGCCTGCATTTGCTCTGCTCTGCACACAAAGTTGACTTTTTATCTGAACTCTTCTGGTAATTTCTCAGTACTGCTGTTTGTCAAATAGGTAGAAGTGGGTGATTGCAGATTTTAGGAATGAAAGGTATTAGTGGTGTTATTTGAATATTGATTATTGTATAAAAAAAAAGTCTAGTTTATCTTTAAAAATCTTTAAAAACTAAAAGCTACAAAGTAGCTTTATACTAAAACAACCATTGGAGACTTTTTCCTTCCATAACTGATGTTATAACTTTGATGATTAATGATTTAAAAGGAACATATTCAAACTGATTAAAACCCATCTTGAGAGACTAAAACTGACAGCTGCACTACCACGAGTGCACGTCTGTGGAGCATTTCAACTTTTTCCACCCCTGACAGTTTTAATCTGATGTTCTCTGGTCACTGCAGAATGCTTTTATCATCAGCGAGCATCGTCATACTCTTGTATGTCTGACTAACCGTCCACTACTGTTTCTAATTTCTGTCAGGTTAGTGAATCCATGTTGTTGAAAGGCAATCGCCCCATTTGGTAAGAAAGTGTCCTTCACCCGCTGTTTTTCCTCTAAATGGAATGCACATTTCCAATTGACGCAAGCCATCCCTGAGACGTATCCTATTGGTACACAAAGGCCTACCCACATCCAGAGCTATGATCCCTCTGCAGGGCTCCAATAATGAGACGTTGTGTCAGCTTTTCTTTTCCCTGACACCGCAGAGGGAAGCCTTGGCAAAAACCTGACAATCTCCAGGCGCAAGACACTGCTTGCCAGCAAAGTGGAAGCATCCAAAGTATCTATTGTATTAGAGGTCATTTTCATGTTCCTATTTTTGTCTCACGTTGACAGACATAACTGGGATGCTCACTTTGAGTTATTTATGTTTGGCAAGTTTTGAATTGCAATAGTTTTAGTGAAAATGCTTTTAACCACATATTCAAAATCGTTACTTTATGCTTGTGTATAGTGATTCTTAAAAGAAAAATAACCTAAAAGATTCAGGAAATTGCCCCCTTTTTATTTTCTATTAACTTATTTGTCGATTTAATTTATTATTACTCTCGTATTTTTGTATTATTATTGTTTTTTGGATTTTTTTTTGTTCTTTGGGGGGTTTTTTTGTTGTGTGTTTTTTAGTTTTTTAGTTTTTTTAACTCTACTCTATTACTTTTTGTCATTATTATTATCATTATTATTTCTTTTCTTGGTTTTGTTGTGGTTTTGAATGTTGAGGTTGTTTTCTCTAAGTGTACTTGATTGGTTTGTCTGTAAGCTCATCTACTTAAAAGTTAGTTTATAGACTTTTTGTAATTACAAACAGTGGATTGCATATATGAAAACAGCCTTGGAAAAAAAGAAAAAAAATGTATATATATAAAAAAAAAGATTCAGGAAATTGGAGGTTAAAGCTGTGTTTTATCACAAATCTCTGAATATATTATAATTCTGCTGTTATTAATTGTATTTTTGAAGTGCCCCTACTGCTGCTATTGAAAACATTTGTGGCGCAAACATTTATCATAACTTTTTGTCCCTTCAGAATAAAACAGTTCCCTCCATCTCCAGTGAAAGTGACTTATAGCTGCAGACACAGTGAGGAAGGAAGGTGGTGGGTTTGATCGGGTGGGCATCGCTATACCAGCCTCTGTGTGCGAGCGAGGATCAGAAAATTACGCCATCGGAAGATAATTATGTAAGTCTGTCGCTTAACAACCGGCAGCAGCAAAACTGGTTCGTACCCAGCAGAGTTTGATTGACAGGCTCTCTATATAAGAGGAGGGAGTTTGGAGCCTCAGTCACTGTTGTGCCTGAAGTCCTGCAGACTGTGGATGTAGTGAACCAAAGTGGACATTACGCGTTTTACGCACGAGGTTTTACAGGAGAATACCACTTCTCTTCTTTCATTTTAATCATCGGCTTTTTTTTTCAGATTTCACCTTTTTTTGATTTCCTTGTTGTCGGATATCTGACTGAATTTAATAATAAAGACTGCATTCGTCAGGTAAGTTATGTAACTTAGACGGCAGTCACGACACTGCAGTCTATTTAAAGTTGAACGTGTCTGTGTGGAGGTAGTTTATAAATAGGCTATAAGTGATTCATTACCTGTTGACTGAAAGCACTTCAAGAATTAAGCGATATTATTCCTCGACAGGCTACAAAACAGATGCTGTATATTGTAGCTGACTATCCGGATTTTTTTCTTCTTCTATTGTATTTATTTTTTATTTAATCATTAACTGTGAGCCTCAAATGCAAAGTCACCATTTAGGATGGACCCAGGGTGTTGAAAAAAGACATAAAAACTAACAAAAAAAAACATTTCTGTTGTTTTTTTGAAGGAGATATGATACTCAGGAGAAGTCTCTTCTTGCTGCTCTTATCATTTAATATTCTCCACGCATTAACTCAAGGTAAGTGGAACACTTCCAAATGCTGACTCATAATATAATGAAATAATACAAGTTATTTATATGATTGTTATTATTATTGAAACTAACTCAATGCTAGAAACCCCACTATAACTTGAGGTGAAATCATCTAGTCCAGTGAAGTTTTTAAATTCTCTAATTTTTTCCATTTGTTCCTTTGTCTTAAAAATAGATATTCTTTTTTTTCCATTTTTCTTCTTTTTTTCCCCCTAAAATAACTGTCAATTTGCATTTCCTCTGGTCTGACTTGTTAGATGGTGAGCAGGAGGACGAGACATCGTTCGACTTGTTTGAAATCTCCCACATCACTCGCAAGACTCTTGGGGCCAAACAGTTCCGGGGCCAAAACTCAGATGCCCCGGCTTACCGCTTCATCCGCTTCGACCACCTGCCCCCAGTGAGCCCCCCCATACTAAAACAAATACTAAGTCAGATCCAAAACAATGAGGGCTTTGTGTTTGTGGCCAGCATGCGACAGGACCGCTCCTCACGGGGCACCCTGATTGGCGTGGAGGGCCCCGATGGCCGGCGGCAGTTTGAAATTGTGTCCAACGGACGGGCCAACTCTCTGGACCTGGTATACTGGGTGGACGGCTCCCAGAACGTGGTTTCATTCGAGGACGTGGACCTGTCTGACTCGCAGTGGAAGAATATCACGCTTCATGTTCACGGGGAAAACGCAAACCTGTATGTGGGCTGCAGCCTGATGGACGGCTTCACCCTGGATGAGCCTTTCTACGAGCACCTGCGGGCTGAGGGGAGCCGCATGTATGTTGCGAAGGGATCCATCCGGGAGAACCACTTCAGGGTAAGACGCCACGGCTTATGGGTAGCTTGACAAGGATTTCACTGGATCTGGAAACTTATAGTGTTTCTTCTTCAGTCTTTTTGTGATTCTTCTAGCTCTGCTGAGCAACTTTAATGGCCCTATAAGGTTTTGTCACCTCTCGTAGGTTACAAGAAACTGTGGTCTTAACTAAGCTTAAAATAAAAGCATTTTAAACAACAGTTTCCAGAAGTAGAGACAAGCATACCCCCTCATCAAAGTGTGGCAGAATGGCTCAGTGTTGCCCTGATCTTCCTGCGTGGAAAGGACTCCAAATTTAGACTCTAAATTGCTCCTTATGTGTAAAATCCAGTGTGACAAGGTCAAGAGTGAAAGTATGTTAGACTGTTTCCCAATGCATGCTTGAATAGGAGTAAGTTGGTATAGAAAATGGACATGTCACTTCTGAAATATGCCAAAGCAGCCAAAATATGTAATGGAAACACATTTTTTTTTTACCAAACAGGGCCTTCTGCAGAACGTGCGTTTCATCTTCGACACCACAGTGGAAGACGTCCTTCTAAGCAGAGACTGCGACGTGCCTACACCAGGTATGAGTGGTTATCTTTAAGGTGTTTAAACCAGCATTCACCCACAGGTTCCTGCCATACTCGAGCAGTGAGTCAACGATGAGAACGATGAGTCAAAATAATTATATTTGCTAACTGTTTCAAGCCCGATACCTTACAGATGTGATTGGGAAACTCCTTCACATGCAATCCTCCAAAGCATGGTATCTGTGCTTTGTTAAGTATCAACCACAGCAACTTTCCAGAGCAAACAGTTTAGCATTCTCGGTTGACTCCCCTTGTACGAATTTAGCTTTTTTTTTTTTTTTTTTTTTTGGTCTTTTTTTTTAAAGTGGGTCAAGAGGCCTGCATATTTGTTATGTGGCAAGATCGCCCATCATGACTTCACGTTTACGGAAACAACAGTGTGGATGCAGTGGGGCTTGAGGTCGAGCAGCGTGCGTAGTGAACAAAAGGAGATACAGATGCTTACATTTATTTCCATTGGCAGTGGACTCGGGATAATGCCCTGGGAAAGAAAAGAGAAAGTGAATGCTATACTGTAGAGCAGGGAGCTTCCACTTCCAGCTGCACACACACACACACAATGAAGTCATGAATTGGCTGATTGGGTTGCTTTTCTCAGCTGAAGCTTTGCTCGCATGAGGAATAGTACCTCGTGATCCTCAGCGGGGCTCACACGAAGAGCGGCTGCAACTAAAAAGATACAGATATCTGATTAAATATGGACATAATTATCCTTTACAACAAAGGTCACCAGATGTGTGTCTTTGGTTCACTGTGACAAAGCAAATCTAGTGCGGGTGTTTGTGCGTGACAGAGCAGTTGTTGTATTTCTGTTGCCACAAACAGTGTTGAATTCCAGCTGAATGAGTTTATTTGCTTAACAAATGTCACCAAGGCCTGGGAGTTTTCTGCCTGCTGGCTGGTACCAGTCAAGGTTCTGTCCTGGTAGCATTTCTAATGCCAAAAGTCACTCATAAACCCACATAACCCACGCTCATAAAAAACTGCCATGATGGACATTAAAGAGCAGTATTAAAACTACCCAAGCCTTTTGCTCTGTTTTAATTCTTTCCTCTATCTGCTTTGAGAAAATAAGAGAGCGTCCATCAGGGAGAGAAGAATGCGTAAATGCTTTCACAGACGAGCTTGCGCGCATTCACACGCACGCGGCGTGAAGCACTCCTGAGATTTGAATGAATCCAGCAGACTGAAAGGGAAAGAAAACATAGCGCTGGCTACAGTGGAACATCATTGGGCAATTTGGACGACTACTTGATTTAGAGTCCCCCGGTCTGCTATTAATCTTCACCAATTTACATAGCGAGCTCCCAAACCGGTTGCAGATATGTGCTGTGCTTTGGCTGAGTGACAGGCATACCATGGAGCTTTGATATGTGAGTTGTGTGTTTGTTTTCAGCAGCACACATTCATAAAGCTCATCATGATATCACTGGAGTTCAGCGGTTTGAGATACAAATTAGGGAAATAAATTGAGGTAAAGGATAGATGTTTATTATTTCAAACAATACAAACTCCACCCAACAAAAGACGGCCTTTTCCTGCTCTGTGATTTGTAGTTTTGCTGTACAAAGATTACAGCTGGCAGACACGTTACTCTGGGCTGGACTTCCTGCTTCAGATGAGCAAAGAAGACTTTAGCCCTTCAAACAATCCTGTGGTTAAGGGGTGCATTCCCTTTCACATTATGTGCTGAAGGAGAAGAGTTTCTAGTGTTAGTAATGAATGATAAATGCTGCAACTCAAGGGATTTTCACACACTTTGGACTCTACTGTGCTGACATCTAGTCGAGAGTATCTCCAGTGCCTGTGCTACCTTTCAGCTGAAAGGACAAGACCATGAGCTGCACAGGCTTCACAGGTGGTCACTCTGGTCTGTTAAGATCATATTGGAAGTGTCCACGTCTGTAAAAGGTCGTGGAGATTTATGATGACAATGATGTGGTTTCTCCTCACTCCAGGAACACCCAGATTTTTGCCATACCATCCCCTTCCATCCTCCCACAGCCAACCCTGCTGTCATCTCTGGTGGAGAGATTTACCGTCACCATTTCAAACAGATACATTTGTCAAATCAAACACACACTGACTGAACATCTGTTTTTGGGAACGCGATAAACATTGTAATCACCACATTGTTGTGATCTTTTTGCCGGCTACGGGGAAAACAGGAAATGACCCTGATCAGAGTCCTTGTATTTCAATCATCATATCTCTCAAATGTGTTTTCCATCACCAGTGTTGTCGTTCATTTGCCCGCTTGCTCATTCACCCTGATGTCTGTTTGTTTTTCGCCCCCTCCAGATAATGCTAATATTGTGAGCGAGAGCGCGGAAATTGTGGATGTGAGTCCTTCCATCACCACAAACATTATCGGTCAGAAGACAGACGATGTGGGCGCAGATATGTGCGAGCGCTCCTGCGAGGAACTTAGCACGATGTTCCAGGAGCTCAACGGCCTACGTGTTGTCGTCAGCAACCTTATTGATGGCTTGCAAAAAGTGGTAAGTATGAGAAGTGACATAGTGTAAATCATTGTGTTTGTTTTAGACGAGCTACTGCCTGTTTCGCCGCGCTTTACGCGCCAATTTTAGTGATGAATGTGTCAAAATGCGTTTATGTGCAAAGGAAGAAAATGAACATTTCAGAGAAAATTGACATTTTAGGAAAACAAATGATCCAATCCTCAGTGCGGCGGCCAGGAGGTAAGAGGTTTAAATTGGGTTACTAGGTAACCTACATTGGTTTGAAAGCAAACAGCAAGTAGCCGCAGGACTGTTTATAGAGTCGCCTGTGATGGCTGAACCCGTTTGACTCCCGCTATCTGTGGCAGTGTGAGTCAGACAGATTTTATGACATGTTACATGTGGATATAGGAAGTGTTCCCCTGGCAGCGTTGGGGTCCAGTCTAATGTCTGGCTGTGTTTAAACAGCCCATGTGTTTCCTCTGGGAGCCTCCCAGCAATAAGAGTCTGGGCATGAACCTTGGGAAAAAAAAAAAAACGGCTAGGATGAGAAGGGTCCCTGAGGCTCTTCCAGACCGAGTGGTGTCTTAGATTCTAGTGCTGCGCACGGCTGCCTCCCTTTTCCAACGGGAGGACACATACACACACACACACACACACACACACACACAAATCTTTGGCAGTAGTTTATCGACTGACAGCTCCCAAGTGTTCAGGAGTCCAGCCAGAGATCCCCTGGTCTCCAATTGGGTGGGAGGTTACAACTAAGCAGCACTTTTCAATGGGCTATTTTCCTAGAAACATTAGAGATATAAAGACATGTAGTGTGCTATTTGGAGTAATGAGAAGCACATTTTGAAATCAACATTTCCTCGTCAATACTATGCAGTAGCTTTTTTTGTGTAGATGTACTTTTTTGAGTTAATTTAAAGATCCGTCATTCTTCTTTCTGGTCAGTTGATTTTTTTCCCTCATGAGGCGATCTGAAAGAAAAATGTCTCGTTGTGATATGATGGTGTCCACCTTAGAGCTCCACTGACCTGGAGAGGGACGGATAGGTTCACATAGGATGACAGGAGGCTACATTTGCAACTTGACTGGTTTTCAACATAATTAATTTTACTTTTATAAGAGTAATATTTAAGTGAGAAACTTCTACTGGAGCAGGATGTATTATTCCTCTTTCCACCTGGTGAAAAGTAACCTCACATGTGCTCTCTTAGTAGAATCAGCTTGTCAGCTGAAGGTGTCCGCCTTCACATTCTTCATGGAATAGAGAGTACTTTTTATCATGAGCGTGTCCTAATAATTTCTGTCTGATCTCCTTTCTGACTGCAAATCCGTCTGTTGTTGTATGTTAAGACAGAGGAGAACACAGTCATGAAGGAGGCCCTTGGGAGGATGAAGAACACTTCAGAGAAAAACATGTGCTGGCAGGATGGCCGCCTGTTCGACGATAAGGAAGACTGGGTTGTAGACAGCTGCACCAAATGCACCTGCCAGGTAGTGCCAAGTCATATGGAAATATGGACAGATTTACTGTGGATATCAACGAGCCTGATATATGTCTAATATTCATTGATGGCAGGAGTCCAAGATCGTGTGTCACCAAATTACATGCTCCGCAGTGGCCTGTGCCAGCCCGTCATTTATCGACGGCGAGTGCTGCCCCGTTTGTTTGTGTAAGTATTCTATTAGCCAATGCACCCAGCATATAAACACAATTATAAATACATGCCGTTTTTATGCATGCATGCTATTTCAAAGTAATGGTTCAATATGCCGTAAAAACAATATTCCATGTGTATTAAATTTTAATACCCCAGAATTGTTGCAGCCAGTTTGTCTTTGTGAGCGACCCACATATTTATTGGTTAAAATATAAGACACTCTGGTGGCTACTGTGGGTTTTTCAGATGAGGTCATGTGATAAACAGGGCTGAAATAAAGAATATAAGCAGTCCAGTTATGATCTTTTGCTAGTACTATTTTAATATTGAGGGAGGGAGTGCAAAAAAAGAGGAATAAAATGTTTGTGCTTTTACTTCTGCCAGCTCAAGACAGAGATGATGGCTGGTCCCCCTGGTCAGAGTGGTCAGAGTGGACCGAGTGCACGGTCACCTGCGGGACAGGAACTCAACAGAGGGGTCGGTCATGTGACGCAACCAGCAACCCCTGCACCGGACCTGCTATCCAGACCCGCAAGTGCAGTCTGGGCAAATGCGACAGCCGTGGTAAGGATGTTTTTTGTAAATCTCCTGTCACTCAGTTTTAAATAAATGGCATCCAGTAGTAACCCGATGAGTGCTGTGATACCATCTTGATCAAACTAAGCATCTGCCATTGCCACAACTACACAGTAATCTAAAACAAATATGACATATGGAAGGGGGGAACATGATGGAAATGTGGAAAAACTGAGCTAAATATGAGATGAGATCCCCCAAAGTGCAAAAAGACTGAGTTCACACCTCCATAAATCTGTTGAAAATGAATCCATCTGAGTGAGGCTGAATCGCGTGGTCGGGCTGCAGGGTGTGCCCAGTCAAAGTTAATTCCAAATAAATCACAGAGGGAGTTACACGGTGCGATGACTCACCACACAATTACAAATATAAATATTAATTAATTTGATCATTAGATCTACTATTTATGAGGTGGATTCCAAAACTGATGAATTGTGTGTTTGATAAATTGTGGGATTAGCATGTGTTATTACTTGCAGCTAACATTACACTGCATCTGTGTGAGTGACTGAATCATCCTAACCACTGGAGGATAGTTTACCCACAATGACATAAATACTGGCACAAGCATCTTAGAACATCTTTGAAAGTGAGCCACCATCGCCGGCATCACATAATGTTTACTTGCAGAAAATGTGGTGGCCATTTCTTTTTGCTTTTGCAAATTATACATGTCTGTAACTATTTGACTTTAAGTGGAAATCTGGAGGATAATACATGACATGTGTTTTGGGGATATCTCTGCCTGATATGTTTGATATTTGATACCCAGTTCGCCAGGACGGAGGGTGGAGTTTGTGGTCGCCGTGGTCGTCCTGCTCAGTGACCTGTGGAGAAGGACAGATCACCAGGATACGACACTGTAACGCTCCCGTGCCGCAACTGGGGGGTAAAGACTGCGAGGGGAGTGGGAGAGAGACTCAGCGCTGCACTGCCAAGCCCTGTCCCAGTGAGTATTCCAGCCTGTTGGGGGAACACTCAAAAGCAGCATCTCCATTACAGCAGCATCCGCGTGGAATAACCAGACTTTCCTGTGCCTCATTGGCTCCCCCGAGGCGACATTCCCCATGTGTTTTGGACTGGTCTCCTGTCTGTCTTTCAGGAAATGTTGACTCAAATCAGCTCAGTATGTTTTCTCTTGTAGTAGCCTATTAAGTTCCAGGCTTCTGACTCTCTGTCTGCTTTTCAGATTTCAGACTTTAATTGATACAGACAAAGAGTTGAAATATTTATGGAATGAAATGTTTTATGTCATAAATTAACTCCTGAATATCTTATGTCTGTATCTTTTTTAGTTGACGGTGGTTGGGGTCCTTGGTCTCCATGGGCAACCTGTTCAGCAACATGTGGAGGAGGAGCCAAAAGTCGGTCGCGTGTGTGCAACAGCCCTCAACCTCAGTATGGTGGCAGGAACTGTATCGGGGAGGCAAACGACAGTGACAGCTGCAACAAAAAAGACTGTCCTATTGGTGAGCCCCAGTCACTCTACATTGTGTTTTTAGCCATGGAAGCTACAAGCTCTAAGGATGGCAATGTCAGTCGGTTGGTTGGTCGACTGAAATATCTCAAGAACTACTGGATAGATTGTAGTGACATGTACAGACATTCTTAGTGCCTTAACCTTGCCTTCTTTCTAACAGCCAGCAGGGGGCGACTCCTCTGGTTGCAAAAAGAAGTCTGATTGTATAGAAGTCTATGAGAAAATGACCCTACTTCTCACTTGATTTATTACCTCAGTAAACATTGTAAACATGAGTTTATGGTCTCATTCACTAGTTTCAAATCTTCTTCAATACAGCATGATGTTCATTTAGTAAATTATGGTACCATTTAGAGTCAAATAGACCATAAAGCAGGGGATGCTTTAGGGCGTGACTACCTTGTGATTGACAGGTCACTACCATGGCGTTGTCTGTTCTGGGAGCTGTCAGTGTTTCCGTCTTACAACTTTAACCCTTTCACAGTGTGTTTTCAGTTCATGAAAGTCGCCTAAAAATGTCTTCTTCAGCATTCGGTTGTACTTAGCTCCATCCTCTCGTGTCACTTCTGGTTGCAAAAAGCCAAGATAGCGACAGCTAAAATGCCGAACTCGAGGCTTCAAAATGGCACAAACCAATGGGTGACGTCACAGTGACTACGCCCACTTCTTATATACAGTCAATGATTATTACATATTTTTGAGAGAATATAGGCGTTTAAAAAAAACAACAGCTTTTATCCATTACTCCCTACAGTAATGGGTGCACTGTATCTGGAAAGAGATGTTGTTGTTGAATATTTTATCTTGAAGCATCAAGTTGATATAAAAACCATTACAAATTAAAGTTGAATCATTTGGAGACACACCATATAGATATGTCCGGTGTCATTTAAATCCATTTCCCTTGTTTGTACCCATTCGTGTCATCTAAATTCCTTTCAGATGGCTGTCTGTCTAACCCGTGCTTTGGTGGAGTGGATTGCAACAGCTCTCCAGATGGATCCTGGGAGTGTGGCCCATGTCCTGCTGGTTTCCGTGGAAATGGCACAAACTGTGAAGACATCAATGAGGTAAAAGTTCCTGTTGTTCTTGCATGGACCAGACATGTGGTTAAGACTTCATTCATGTTATTATTTAATTGCATTTTACTGATACTTGCCACTCCCTCCTCCAGTGTGACATGGTGTCAGATGTTTGCTACAAAGTGAATGGAGTGCAGCGCTGCGTCAACACCGATCCAGGTTTCCACTGCATGCCCTGTCCGAAGCGCTACAAGGGCACCCAGCCTTTCGGTATGGGTGTGGAGGCTGCCAATAAGAACAAACAGGTGAGTTGAATTTATGATACATGTCCACAGAGACGTTTACTATTGTGAGGGATCACCTCGCTTCCCAGCATTGGACGCTTGATGGGCTGCCATGAGACACAAGGCATTAGGCACCTGATTGGACGAACGCTTTCCCTCGTGGGTTGCTGCTCCCAGCTGTCAAACTTGAACCAACAAGGCAGCTCGTTTGGAATCTCTTATATCACGAAAATAGTTCACTGAAATGTGTCTGAATACAATTTATATGATAAATAAGCCATGCAGTTGCTAAATCTGTCTTTATTTTGGATCGACAACAGTTACTTTAAAGGTTCCTCTGGAGTTTCCAGAGGCCGCGAGTTGCGCCGGATGCCCCTGATTTACATAAAATAGCATAGACCTCAACTTTATGAAAATGAGGAGCAGCCAACGTGACGCCCCGTCTCTCGAATCTCACCGCCACGCTACCAGAATGCATTGCACTGCTGCTTACATAGACAATGAGTTGGAAGCATGGAAAGGACGGAGGCTTTGGACACGTACCATTACTCTCATTCAGTGCCAATAACAGACTGTTGATTGGATGCCATTCAAACAGGGGTAGCTTTTAGAGAAGTGAGAATAAAATGCAATAAAGAAAGGGATACAATGTGGGCCTTTAGCTCCAGGCTAGGTTTTCAAAATCAGTTGTGTGGACTGTTGTTTGTCAGATCCAAATTCACGAATGATGGAAGCAGCAGCTCGGGTGAAATATAAGCCATATTCTTGCAGTGAGAGTGTTTATAGAGCATTAGCGGCGAGGCCACCATATATGAATCACCTTGACCCAGTATCAGCAAGCAGAAGGAGAGGGAGGAGAGTTGGGCAACTCTTTACAACAAACATATGTTACACATCTCTGTTACATTCACTGTAAAATCAGAGGCAGATTTAAACTGTATTTTTACTGTAGATGTTGAACGGATCAGTGCTTTTATTTACGCAAAAAGATTTGAAGCCTTTTCTTAACATTGGCTCTACCCACTAGATCTTTAAAACAGCTCAATATTTCCACTCCTGTCATCACTGCTAAATTGTTGCTGTATCACAGGTAATACGACATGTCTTATATGTCACATTAATGACTTGATTGGAACGCACTTTTCTGCTCCCTTGTGATCACTGAATTCACACACTCCCTGGAAAACTGAAAAGCTTGTCGTGCCACTCTGACCAGCACTTGCACAACATCCCCCCGTGGGCCATTTTGTCAGTCTTTGGCCCCTGCAGCTGCTTGACTTTGATATAATGCCCCAATTTCACTAATTGATTTGGGAAAAGGGGAATTGTCTCATCGTTGGCATTAAGGGGGCTCCATTTCACCGTTTTGATCAAAGGCCTGTTCTTGCTGTCACTCTCTGCTCTATGAGCTCATCGAGTGGCATCCAAACAGCAGTTATGTTCATCCTCTGGTAACGAGTGGCAGCTGTGAATACCTTGTGCTGTAATAAAGGGGCATCAGTGGGTCGTAGTGGGATGTACGATGCATTAAGTGGGATTTCATAAAATCAACTGTGTGCCCCGCACTTTGGCTTTGTCCAAAATCTATCTCTTAACCCTTCACTGTGATTTGGAGAAGCCCTCAATTTGGGGTGGCTTTCCAAAAAGAAAGCTACAAAGAGTAGTGGCAAGATAAGTACTCTTGACTTGAACATGTCATTGGAAGCTTACAACAACATGTAAAAACACTGATGACAAGGGAATGAAGGGCCATCTTTTTTTTCTTTTTCTGGCAAATCGCATCCAGTGCACTTGATGTCGGATGTGGTCAGTGACAAATCTCATAATACAGTTACACCTGCAGAGGGCTAGCCCTACAAATGTATCACTGTAATCACTTAATGATGAAGTTACACGATTGGTCAGTTGTGTTTTAGAGTTCCCTCATTGGCCGTTGCTCTTTCAAATTGAAAAGGAGGGGAACAGTCCGTTATGCAAATGAGCCCGTCCAGCGCGACGCGTCCGGCTTACGAAACTTGGACCAAGCTGTCAAACTAGGAGATCTAGTTCTAAAATGAAACAAGATTCAGCAGTGGCATAGCCTATTTCTCGCCTAAAATGTTTTCAGAAGAAGATTTTGGTGGATTGTTTAGACAAATAACAGAAAATTTACGAGCAGGTTTCCTGCTTGAAACGGCAAGCAGAAAACCAGGGACCAGTCAGGTGCTTTCAATGTTAAAGTACGTCACCACTTGAACAGCCAGTTGAGTGGTGCAGCGCGTTCCCTACTGTCCTCGCCGGACGTGGTAGACATGTACCGCTGGATTTAACATTATAAACATGACCACTGACTATTTGTATAACAATTTAGCCACAAATTCACTGACCGTACACAGTCCAGCCACATACTCGGTTTTGACTGTGTCTTGTTTTTCTTTAGGTGTGTGAGCCAGAGAACCCATGCAAGGACAAGACCCACACCTGCCACAAATATGCCGAATGTATCTACATCAGCCACTTCAGTGACCCGATGTACAAGTGTGAGTGCAGGACCGGTTACGCTGGAGATGGCTACATTTGCGGAGAAGACTCAGACTTGGATGGCTGGCCCAATCAGAACCTTGTGTGTGGTGCCAACGCCACTTATCACTGCAAGAAGGTATTTTATTGAACTCCATCACCTCATTTGATGTTGCCTTTCCTGCAGTGATGGTATCTGTAAAATTGCCCTCTACCATTTCAGGATAACTGCCCTAGCCTTCCCAACTCTGGACAAGAAGACTTTGACAAAGACGGTCAAGGAGATGCTTGTGACAAGGATGACGACAACGATGGAATACTAGATGAGAGGGTACGAGAGTTTTCAACACATTTTCTTATATGATCAGATTCTTGATACTTGAACAATTCCCTAACCACTCTGTACTCTCTACCACAGGACAACTGTCCCCTCCTTTACAATCCTCGCCAGTTTGACTTTGACAAGGATGAAGTTGGCGACCGCTGCGACAACTGTCCCTATGAACACAACCCTGCTCAAATAGACACCGACCACAATGGAGAAGGGGATGCCTGCGCAGTAGACATTGATGGAGATGGTAAAATTACCAAGCCTAAACAGATGAAATAATATAATCAGTCCATCTAGAGCAGCTAATTGTTATATTTATACCTTAAATGCATCAACTGCCCTTTTCCCTCAGATATTCTGAATGAAAACGACAATTGTCCCTACGTGTACAACACTGAACAGAAGGACACGGACATGGATGGAGTTGGTGACCAGTGTGACAACTGTCCATTGTTGCACAACCCCGACCAGGTACCATATCACACTGACTGCATATATGACACATTCCTGTACAACGATAGGTACAGGGAAGTGTTAATACTGTTAACCTCTCTCTGTATTTATCCAACAGACTGATGTGGACAATGACCTGGTTGGAGATCAGTGTGACAATAACCAGGACATCGATGAAGACGGCCATCAGAACAACCTGGACAACTGCCCCTATGTGGCCAACGCCAACCAGGCTGACCACGACAAGGATGGCAAAGGAGACGCATGTGACTATGATGATGATGATGATGGTATACCTGATGACAGGGACAACTGCAGACTGACACCCAATGCAGACCAGGTGGACTCTGATGGTGAGAATGTCACATAGAAAGGTTTTAAAAAGTTGCAGCGTCGGGTGCATGCCATGTGCTTTTGATTAATGTGTGAATCCAGCTGTTGATGTTTTGCATATTTGCCCAATGGTATACATTCACCGGCCACTTTATTAGGTACAAGGTGTACCTAATAAAGTGGCCGGTGCTAGTACCTGGTGGTCTTCTGCTGCTGTAGCCCATCTGCTTCAAGGTCGGACGTGTTTTGCATTCAGAGATGGTATTCTGCATACTTTGGTTGTAACAAGTGGTTATTTGAGTTACTGTTGCCTTTCTATCATCTCCAACCACTCTGCCCATTCTCCTCTGATCTCTGACATCAACAAGGCATTTCCATCCACACAACTGCCGCTCACTGGATATGTTCTCTTCTTCGGACCATTCTCTGTAAACCCTAGAGATGGTTGTGCATGAAAATCCCAGCAGATCAGCAGTTTAATACTCAGGCACCAACAACCATGCCACGTTCAAAGTCACTTAAATCCCCTTTCTTCCCCATTCTGATGCTCGGTTTTAACTTCAGCAAGTCGTCTTCACCACCTCTAGATGCCTAAATGCATTGAGTTACTGCCATGTGATTGGCTGATTAGCTATTTGTGTTAACAAGCAATTGAACAGGTGTGCTTAATAAAGTGGCCGGTGAGTGTACGTACTGTTTAATGCAGTAATGCAGAAATGGCAGTACAGAGGGTTCTAGTAGAAACCCGAAATACAAGTATGTACCTGAAAATGAGCACAACAGGTCGTCTTTAATGCTGCATGCTTGAAATGGTTTGATGCAGCCATAATTTTTATTTATTGCCTATTTCTAATGCAATGTTTATGGAAAACCAACAAATGTTGTACTTTGTAATGAATGGGTATTATGTAGTGAGGTTTTTGGTCAAAGTATAAAGTACACAAAAACTAGAGAGTAACGTTGTTAAATATTATGTGTTACTTTCTTCCAAATATGATATAGTAAGTAATGAAATACGACTTCTTTTACATAAAGATACAATATGACATATAGAGATTGGAAGTTCATTGACAAAATAATCTCACAACAAGGTCCACTCAGTAGCCGTTGAAACTTTTGATTGTATCATGAACTTCAGATGTTGTCATGAAGTCGTAGATGCTCAGGTTTCCCATTTTTCTGAGCACTGAAAGGACTTCTTGTTGAAAACAGCAGTTGACAAAATAATCCCACCATTCATTAATTACCATTGAATTACCATCAGTTAATTCCCACCATTAATCTCATCTATAGCTACATTTACAGCTTGTATAATGGCCCGGTAGTTTCTGTTTTTTTCACTCTTATGGACTCCATGCACTCAGACTTTGTACTCATTACCCAGTGATGTTCACATTTAGCTTCAGTGTACCTTCTCCCAGATGTTTTCACAGTCAGCAATTAGCACCACTGCAGCAGGTGTGAAATATGGTGTCTGTGGAAAGAGTTGGTGAGTTGGGTGATGTCATTCTGCATGACTTCAGTGAGCCGCCCCGGAGGGCACACGCCAGGCTGTGAAGTTTTTATTTCCTTTAGGCTTTGCTCGTGATTAATCCACCAAATTGAAGCAGGTTTACCTGGAGTTTGTACAGCTGTCTGTAACTGGAAACAGACCGCGAAGGAGGAAGGCCCTGACGCCTTCACAGCTCGTCAGATAGTGTTTATTTGATAGGATCGTTTTAGCCCCTTGTGCAATAACAAAGATGATGACAGAAAGCAGCTAGCTACTTCCATGCAGTGGCCTTCATCAGCCACTGGCATCCTTGTGAGCTCCTGGCCTGCAATCGGGCTGTAATAGACTTCAGGCTTCAGATGGTTACAAGTATCAGTGGAAGTTGTCACAGCATGAAAAGATGGCTGATTTGCCTTAGTAGACTTGGCAAAGGTATTAAAGCCAGTTTCCTGGGAGGATTTGCTATTTTCCCCATTCATTTTTAATATTAACTTGGAGGAGCTCCTCAGCACTCACTGCGGTGGGATTTTTCTATTATGATACTCACATTAGCTGCCATAGAGATGTTTCCAATTTATGGAAAAATAGGAAAAAAATGACTTTACATCATGCATGTCTGATTTAAAATAGGTCAAAACAGTTTCTTTGATGTCTTTTTTTAAACAGGCGATGGAAGAGGGGATGCCTGCAAAGATGACTTTGACAACGACAGTATCCCAGATATTCTTGATGTGTGTCCGGAGAACAGTGCCATCAGTGTCACAGACTTCAGGAAGTTCCAGATGGTCCACTTGGATCCTAAGGGAACCACTCAAATTGATCCCAACTGGGTGGTCAGACACCAGGGCAAAGAGCTGGTGCAGACTGCCAACTCTGACCCAGGCATCGCAGTAGGTGAGCAGCACACATATTTTTTAACAACCATTTCATGTGATGCTCTTTAAAAAAAGATTTGAAACTCCATTTGGCTGCACAGAATCCTGAGATTTAGCATCACGTTTCTTTCACACCATCACAGGTTTTGATGAGTTCAGTGCTGTGGACTTCAGTGGGACGATGTACGTGAACACGGACAGAGATGATGACTATGCAGGCTTTGTGTTCGGCTACCAGTCGAGTGGGCGCTTTTATGTAGTGATGTGGAAGCAGATCACACAGACTTACTGGGAGGACAAGCCCTCCAAGGCCTTTGGCATCTCTGGCGTTTCACTCAAAGTTGTCAACTCGACCACTGGCACCGGAGAAAACCTCAGGAATGCTTTGTGGCACACGGGCAACACTCCTGGACAGGTGGGCTGCAGCCTAAATGCTATTTGGTCTGTTTTAAAGACTACAGCAGTATTAAAAGTGTTGTTAACTGTTTCACATAGGTACGGACTCTGTGGCATGACCCCAAAAACATTGGTTGGAAGGATTACACAGCTTACAGGTGGCATCTCATCCACAGACCAAAGACTGGTTTTATAAGGTAAGAAATGATGTTGACCAGAACAGGAACACTTTGTTTTTCCAAACAATCTCCAAACTTTGCTCCAAAGAGCTACAATATTTTAGTCATTTTATGTAATCACTCAGATCTCTCTAGTGCAGTTTTTTGTAGTTAATGTAGTGACAGAGTAAACTGTACATTTGTAAGTGTCTTAATTATGTTTGTGCTGTGTTTTGCAGGGTTGTGGTCTATGAAGGTAAACAGATCATGGCCGACTCAGGGCCAGTTTACGACAAGACGTTTGCCGGAGGAAGGTTAGGCTTGTTTGTCTTCTCGCAAGAGCTGGTGTTCTTCTCCGACCTCAAGTATGAGTGCAGAGGTTAGTACAAACACTTTGATTACTTTAAAGTCCTGACCATACATTTTTTATAATGACGTGTGTGTATATGTGTGTGCATGTATGATGTTAAATAATTTCAAAAAACAGAAACCTACGTTAATGCATTACAGTATAACCGGTGTTTGTACCCTGTGTGAAACCTGAAGTCAACGTTGATTTATTTGTCAAGTAACTTCCGTACTTAAGTTACGCCACTTCCGGTGTTATTTTAACCAAAACCACAATCTTCTCCTAAACCTAACCAATTACTTTTGTTGCCTAAACCTATCCCA
The DNA here is from genome assembly GCA_916701665.1 of Sebastiscus tertius. Taxonomy (NCBI): domain Eukaryota; kingdom Metazoa; phylum Chordata; class Actinopteri; order Perciformes; family Sebastidae; genus Sebastiscus; species Sebastiscus tertius. The sequence continues at coordinate 123,923 of CAKAOH010040480.1, forward strand.
AGTCGATCTAATACCCACCTTTGTCCATATGGGGGAGCTGTTCACGACAAAATTAATTCCGTAGAATTTGAGCTGGTTTATGAATAAGATTAAATAATAAATTAGGACATGATCTATGACTATTTTATGGGGTTGGGAAGTGAGGTGGAATCTTTCTGTCACTAAGGCAGGAGTTAGCTATTTTTCTAACGAACACAGACATACATAGAGACATTTTCAATTACGTAACTCTTTAAACAGCATTTTTACATTAGTATATTGTCCTATCAAGTGCTTAAATTACATGAACGCAACTTAGGCGTCATACGTAAATGTAAACAACTCTACATACAGGTATAGACGTTTAAGGGCTTAGTTTTGCAATTGATGTGTGTGCGTGTGTGTGTGTGAACTGTATGTACGTGTATGCACAGTATATTGTATGTGTATGTAATGTGGGCACATATATGATCCACATACGTCGATACATATACAGTTCAAAGATCAGAAAGTGGGGGTGCAAACCTTCTCCATCTTTGAATAATGTGGATAAAGTCTTTAAACCTTCAACATTTTTTTTCAAACCTCAGATGAGTCGGATTTGCCAACAGTGTCCATAAGGTAATGATGAGAGGGCGTTATGTGTTGTGTGTTGGCTGAAGCAACAAAAAAAAGGTCACGCTATATTTCTGCTTGTCAGCTTGTCCATGTACAATGCCCCAGAAGCATTGTGAAAGACCTTGCGTGTTGGTCCAAGGACTTCAGATCTTCTGTTGAGTGCTAAACAGTGGAAAATGAGCCTGCAGCCTTTTCACGATCACAGCCACAGTTACTGAAGACACGCTTTTTTTTCCTTTTTTTTGACGCACACGGAGCACATGTTGTTGCTGCAATCTGGCACTTTGACTGTGTGAATCTCGTTGAGTGTCCTAGTTTTGATTATAAATGTGACGGTAATGGAAGCTATTTTCTCAATCTTTCCACAGATAACTGAATCAAGTCTGATAGAAAAAACATCAGAGGGCAAAAGACAAGAATCTCTCAAAGTAAACATCACGTCATCGCTAAATCCATTTCAACCTAAATGAGACTTTCCATACTTCTCCATGCTTTGCCTTGATCCATCCACTGGAGAGGAAACCATGGCCCATTTCAGTTTTCCTGTTGACTTATATCCATTTCTCAAGCTGGGAAAGAGAAACTGATGAGAGTAGACAAGTTTTTAAAAAGCAGATTATCTAATTATAACTAGTGTACGTATGTCTACATTTTAAAGGATTCATTGTACAACCACTTACATGCTGTATATGCTTTCCTACAGTTTCTTGTAACTTGTAAGTGACTCGGTCGTTCTCTATCTTTAATATGTTTTTGTCTGTTTGAGATTACAGATTAGTAATTACTAGTAATTACAGATTACTAGATACAGTGTCTGACAAACATAAACTGTAACCAAAGCATAATCACTTAGCTGCCTCAAGTCCATTACTATTTCTTTTCATTATTTTCACCCTGAATGTGTTTTTTTTTTCTATGGAGAACGATTTAAATAAGCCATTTTAGTAAATGCCAAAGATGTTTATACTAAGTCTGTATTATAATTCCTTTTTGTAAATTATTTATGCTCTGCTTGTTTTGTTTGTTTGCATTTTTTGCTAGAGTTTGTAAATAATTATTTATTTGTTTACACTGACAAAACGCATAATTGAATATCACGAACGTCAAGATAACACATTATAGTAGTGCAAGATTTTTTTTAGTGTTGTCATGATGTATTTCCTTTACTTGTTAGTTTTTCAAATCTTTCACATAAACTGCAGCGTAAAGCTGTGGAGAGGATAAACATCAGCAGCCTTTAAGTAATCACATACATAAACACAGCACGTGTTTATGTATGTGATAGTAGCTGCCAGAGGAAGGTAATTCTGGTAGTATGTGTACGTTACAAAAAGCCACTGTTTATTTTCTTAGCTGTCCACACAGGGCCTCATTGTCCTCAAAGTGATATATCACTTTGGTACACATGGAACATTTTTCAGTGCTCATACTCTATGTCTATAGGAGCTTATAAATGATCCATCACTAAAATTGGCTGCAAATTGGGCTACTGGCACTGTAGCACGCACCCTTTCCTTGCATGATATTGAAACACTTTTTATCCGTACAACAAAAAACGAAAGTAGATCAAGGTTTTAGCATCAGTTTTAAAGATAGTTTAATAGAATTGCAGTTTAAGTGGCTGATTCCTAGTAGATCTGATGTTGTGTACCAAGCACCAAGACACATATCACATCAACAGCTGAGAGTCTGAGGTTCAGAAGTCAGTAATTGTGTGTGATGAAGTCGCGAAGATCAAATACAGTGAAAATATTTTATACAAATTACTTTTTCATTCATATGTTAGTCACAAATATCACTTATGGATGTTGTGAAACTTGACAGTGTTGGTTGAAACTGAATCCAGATGAAGGTCTCTAAAGACAAAGTGTGACTGTGTGACTGTGTAGTGTGGATTGAGGACGTGTTTAGTGTGCAACCTTGTTGTCGTTAGTCTGTATAGCAGCCGTGTTCTTCCGTGTTTGGGTTCCATCTTGTTCATTTTGTTGAGAGTTTGCAATGCACAAAATGTAAATTTGTTTTGTATTCTTGTGTTGTTAGATATACATTTTCTACAAACATTAGTGTAAGATTGTTCTGTTTCATAAATAAATCTCTTGTACACAATTTTGTTGATTATATACATTAGGATTAAGGTGATGACATTTTTGGACAGACATGGATGTAAACTGCAACTTGACCGGTTGGTGGAGGCATACAACGCGAGGCGGTAATTCTAGTTGTCAACAAATTCTTTAAAAAGACCAAATCCAAGATTTGTGTTACGCAGTCTTGCAATACTTTATGACTTTCCTATTTTGTACCTGGCTCTCTTATGCAAATCTTGTAGTTTCATTTTTATTTTTTTTATCTTAAAAAGGCTTAATAATCCACTAAAACAGCTGGGCACTGTAGTGTTTAGCAAATATTACTCAAACAGGAGTAAATTGTACATTTGTTTGGGACTATTTTCAGCGGTGGATTAATACACGTTTGGTTGGCTTGTGAACATTTACGACAGCAGGACGTTATTTGTTGGATTTACTTCAAATAAACTACAATGCCCACGTTCATGATAATGAAGGAGCATGTCACCCATTACAACCGTGGCTGTTTTTTTAATAGTTTCTGGAACTCTATAGCACGGAGGAATGAGATATATCAGGTTTTGGATGTGCATACAATACTTGGTTTTGGTCTTTTTATAGATCTTGTTGACAAAAAGAAAAATTAAGAATAACACCAGATTTATCCTTTAGAGGACCACTGTGTAACAATTAGGGGGATCTATTGGCAGAATTGGAATATAATATTAATAACTATGTTTTCATTAGTGTATAATCACCTGAAAATTAGAATCATTGTGTTTTTGTTAGTTCAGAATGAGCCGTTTATATCTTCATCAGGAACGGGTCCTCTCTCCACGGAGTCTGCCATGTTGCACCGCCATGTTTCTACAGTAGCCCAGGAGGGACAAACAATTCAATAAAGTTACTCACTCCTGTCGCCGCCGCTTTCTCTTTCTCTTGCTTCACCACTCATTTCCCACTCACACACACACTCTACGCACTGGCTCTGCTCCAAATGATCTACGTTACTCTTAAAACAACTGGCTCTACAGAGGTACATTCGCCACTGTAGCTCTCCAACACACTTGGCATTCAGGAGAGGCTTCAGTTGGTTGTCATATGCAACCTCACCACTATACCGCCAGATCCTACACATTGCTCCTTTAAGTCTGATTCTGAACATTCATCATCTCAAGCAAAAATATCCATTTTCATCCGTCATTTTCAGTTGTACTTTACTGCACTCAGTGACAATCTTTGTTCGTCTTGACACGATTGTTACAGATCAGCACTAAAATATTTGTGAGAACATAACCTGTTGGTTTGTCTACTGTTACAGCACAAACTACATAGTTAGGCAAACATATATGTACAGTCAAAATGCTCAATTATTGTAAGATGTATTCTATTTTTCTATTGTTTTACTGAAAAAACACAAAAAATATAACTTCAATTCAAAGAAAGGTTTTGCTCAAACATAGAATGAATTTAACTTTTGATGTCACTCATATTTTCTTTTCATATTCACCCACATCTTGTCCTTTGAAAGGTTTATGAGGCATACCAAGTTTGTCTTATCTGAACATTAACATACAACAATAGATTATGAGAGAGAATATGAACAGCCATTCATTTCTTGAAAAGAAATTGCATAACGTCAGCAGAGGTCTTTGTGATAATCTACTATTGAGTTTTCAGAATCTTATGATTAAGAGAGATACATTTGTCTGTGGTCTAGCACCAGACCATCTGTCTCACAGTGTGGAAACCACGGACTGAAGGGGTTAAGTAAATGATGGTGAGGCTCAGGCCAGGAAAAAAATGTGCTATTAGGGAAAATGGGGAAGTCAAAACCTTGCTCTCGTAGCTCAGTGGCAGAATTGGGTTGAGGCTCTTGGAGTAGTCCACGTGGCACACACCAAAGACTGGCTATATGGGTCTGGCACTGGTCGCTGGTTTCAAGCCCAGAGCACGTTCCAGGGTGGTTCATACAGCTTTGCCAGAGGATGTCAATGTGTGACACAGTAAACCAGCATTTTCTGCTGAGTCGAGTATTTAGCAACCAACAAGCATTTTAAAAGGATGAATAACCTCAAACAAACTTGCTGCAATTAACTGAAAGTTCACTTTCACTAGTGGTTTTTAAGAAAAAAAAATGTCCCAAGGTGAGCAGTTTGGAGTGACACAACGGACGAAAAAAGATCAGATAGGTTGGTGTAGATATGTATTTATGTTGGAGGTACGGATGTGGAGCTCGGCACCAGATTGTCAGTTTTAACAGCACAGAGAGACACACAGAAAGCTGAGGTCAGGATGAGGAAGCCTCTTATTCAAATACGAGTTTAAAAGGAGAACTCTTCTGGGTGTGATGTTCTCCTTCAGTCACAGTGGTGTGAAATACCAGCTCGTCCAATGCTGGGCTACTGTAACTATAGAAAATATTTTACTCACTGACTTTCTGTACCAACTCCACTTCCTCCTCACTCTTTTCTCTTTGTACATTTTTCATAACATCTGCGAATGTGAAAATGTAATATTCTAGTGAGGCTGGGCAGACACACATGAGCCCAGAATGAATGTTTTGTTTATCTCTGTGGAAGATATCTGACGTTTGGATCCCACTTCTAACAAGACTTGTGAGCCAATAGTAAAACAACGTTGATATCTCTGGGTTGTCAGTTAGTGTGGAAAAAAAGGATAAATGGCTGAGATTGACGATAAGTGCTTGGCAACGACTTGTTGTGAAGTAACTGCAATGGAATGGGGGAGGGATAATATGATATCTAGTGGCTGAATGTTAACAATATCAATTGCACCTTTAAGAAACCTGCACACAAACATGTCTGAAAAAAAAAATGGCTTTTAGAAAATATGACAGATCATCGACAAAAATCACTGCTGATAGAAAATAAAATATCTGTCTAAAAGCTCAATTCATCTGGTCCAAAAATCTTATCTTTCTTAGAAAAATGAAAAAAAATCAGCTGAGATAATTTCATTAGCTTCCAGTGTAATCAACTCATTTTTAGAAACATTTGGTTGATCAACCTCATTAGCAAATTGTATAGAAATCACAAAATGGCCTATTGCGAGTTTCAAATCGGAGAATGTGGAGGAAATTGCAATATTTAATAAAGTTGAAATGTGTGTCCAAAATAAATTATTATAAATTTAAACTAGATATTGTCGTGCTGCAGAGGCTAGCTTAGCTTAGTGTAGCCAGGATAATTTTATTTTATTTATTTATTTTATTTCTCTGAAATCTTTATTTTATTATTGTAGTGAATTTCCCCCAAATTCCGTTCCCACCTGTAAATAGGTTCCTATCCTATCGGTTTTCTATGGTGTTCCTTTTTGTTTCCCTGGGGGCATCATTAGATGTTACACCGCTGGGCTTACACCATTCAAAGCTGCAGGTGAGTCACTTTAAAGTTTGCTCTCTCAATTATCCCTGATAGTTGTTTTGTTTTATGAATAAACGTTATATGGTCAATACACACACAGATACAATGTGCCAATGAACCTGATGGCCTGGCCTCCACTGTATGAACAAATTAATAATTTAGATTTTAGAGTAATTTTAATGATTAGCCAGCTAATTAGCAGCTAATCGAACTAGCAGCATCCAACTAGCATGCCTGTTTATCCTATGTTTTATGAAGTGTTGCCTGGAAGTGAGTCTGTGTGGCTTTTAAATAGAATAAAGATAGATGTTATATGCTAATTTTGTATGTCTGCATTGTTTTACTGTAATTGCATGCTATTTCCTATATGAGATGTATATTATATTTTCACACTGTGGTTGAAGATGGATTTTGATGTTTGTTCCCTGCCGGGCTCACACTTCACTGAGAATGCACATTAGAGAAGTGTTGACACCCTGTGTAAACTCCACAGATATCCAAAGCTGCTGTGTGCCTCCCTCCATGATACAGAGCTGAGCAGTATTAAGTCTGCTACCGTAGCACAAAGACTGGAGACAGGGAGAAACTACTAGCCCGGCTCTGTCCAAAGGTAAACCCCTCTATCAGCAACCCTGAAGCTCAGAACATGTTGCCTGCTACTGTGGCAGTCAAGTTGTTTTTTTTTAAATCTATGTGCTAAATGAAGGAATAACATTTTAGAACTGATGTCATTCAATGCTCATTAGGTTTTTCACAAAAAAACATTGTTTGCATGGTAAATTCCAGTGTTTGAATTACACCTTATCTTCCGGGGGAGCCCTATTTCCAGGGTCGGGAGGGTACTATATACTACACTACCGTACTTTGTTATTATCATCCATAGTATCTGCATAAAAAAACGCAATTCATATTATTAGGAAATAATTTATTATATTTTTATTTAGATATTGGCTTTGATTGAAAAAATCCTTGCATTAGTAGTTTACATAATGTATTATAAGCTGCTTAGAGCTTGTGTTAGTGTGTGTGAAGTTAAACAGGTCATAATTCCCTCTCTAATATCTATTTTATATTGCTTTGCTGTGTGCTCCTTCAATCAACTGTATTTATTAAATTTTCTCGCCAAAAACCAAATTACATTTGAACACATGATAGTGTTATAATTTATCTTCGCCCAATTCCTTTTTACTGAGTAGACCTTGAACGCATCATAATGTAAATCACTGGAACCTCCGTTAACGTTGGTAACTTCAGCCAAGAAGGACTGTGCTGTCCACCGGTTTCTAACAGCTAACGTTACTAACTCTCCTCCTGCCAGTTTCAACACAGATTTGTTGTTTACAATGTAGCGTTATCATGGAAATATATGGTGCGTCCACTCAGGTGTTAGCGCCACACTTTATTGTCTTTCTCCACCATGGTTCATGTTCCAAACAAACTTAAACATGGTACAGCGTGCGTACGGCATTTCATATAGCATTATGTTATTGTGAATGCGTACCTGTCTGAAAGCTTCGATAAGAGTAATCGATAGTCACGGAGGCATGAGATTCCAAGGAAGGAACAAGGAGCTGGTTCTCAACGGGAACTGATTCGCTATTCCCGTCCCTAGTGTTTTCCCTGTCCACCAAAGTGGCGGATGACCTGACAATTTTACCCACCATTGCCAACAATTTACCCGCATTTAGCGGGTGGCGGGTGCTGATTTCAGACCCTGTAGGCTATCGTATTTGTTTAATAGCAGTGCTAGTAGGCAGATTTTGTTACCTTTGGACAAAACTGCTGGCTGTAGCTTCATACCAAAGAGACATGACAGTTGTATCAATCTTCTCCTCTAACTCTTGGCAAGAAAGCTAATAAGGGCATTTCCCCAAATGTGAAACACAAAACAATAAAAGAAACACTTTAGTATTGCACTAGTTGGTGGATTAACTAAAGGGCCATATTATAAAAAAAAGAGTGGACGGGGGTAATATTCCAAGAATATTAATCGGAATTTCCGAGATTAAAGTCATACATTTACGAGAAAAAAACATGGATATTCTCTGAGATAAAAGTGGCAAATGTACGAGAAAATAACTCGGGAATACAGTGGAGTACAAAACCGTGGTAATGAAAAATAGTGGGGTATTCAAAGACAGAAGTTGTTTGTCTCTACTTTCCTGTAACTTCTACAATATTAGTACTTATGTTCATAAAAGAACGCATTAAGAACATGAATGAAAACATGTATATGTGTCTTTCGGGACCTTCACCTTGCTCGTTTTTCTGAGTTTTTTTCCTCGTAAATTTCTGACTTTAATCTTGGAAATTTTTCTTGGAATATTACCCCTCCTCCCCCGACTCAGAAGTTTTTATGATTTTCTTTTTTTTTTACCTACAATGGCCCTAATACGCCGTCGTACACTTGAGCCACAGGCTGAATAATACTCTGGCAAATTTGCGGAGTTCCCCTTTCAAATCAGCAAATCAAACCACAACCTATGCTTAAATCCCAGGCACTCAGTCCGGTGCATCAACGGAAACGTGTTTTACATCAAAGACCGATAGCAGATATGACTCTCGGGAAGCATGCATTTTTTCTCTGCTTCCCAGAATCCGAGTAAAATCAGCATTCGGTGTTCCCACTGGCTCCTTTTAATGAGTGAACCTATGTTGTTGCTGAAAAAAGTGACTGAGGGGCCGCCAAGGGCAAGTGCTAGCAAAGAAGTGGGTCTGTCATTTGAAATAAAGCAAGTCATTTATTTCAGGGCAAGAGTTCCTCTAGTCATTGGAAAAATATCCATAGTCCGTCTCTCTGCCAACCTTAGGGGCGCACACTCATTGCTCCCAGAAAACAGAGGTGCCAGAAGTGTTGGGCTGCAAGCTGAAGTCCTGCAGCACAGGGGCTCCAAGCTGTCTGCATGAACCCAGCGCTTTGATATTACTCACGGGTTGGAGATGCTTCACTTCAGATGCTTTAAATGACTGACATCAGAGAGTCAAGAACTAAAGAAGGAGAGGGAATTTTCAAGTGGAAAAGAAGGAAAAGAGAGTTTTCCCATGCAGCAGTAATTATACGTTTGGACGTTTGCTCAAATCCGGGCTGAAGAAGGCACTCATCTTTAGGAAAACCAAAGTTTTCACAGATAGATAGCACAAGTATGATCCTCTAAAAAAACGTCCACGGTGTCAGAGCGAGGCTTGTTTCCACTTAGGTTCTTGATGGCACCGGTGTGAAACTGGGAACAGATGCATTGGGTCTCATTAAATCAGGTTGTGAAGTCTTGGCCTGGCAGTAACCTTGCACAAAACAAAGCCAGACAGTGCAGATAGCCGCAGGCTCTCAAAAAGTCTGATTTATCTGACATACAAAAATAAACTCAGATCAAATACAGCCCTCATATCTTTTTGGAGAGCAGAGGCAATCAAGATATCCCTTACTTCCCCTTAGCTTTAAGATAAATCACCTGTCTTTTTGTTTTTAATGTTATCATCCAAGAATGCAAGCGTCCATGAAATTGTTTAATATTTGGGAAGCTGTGTTGGCTGTGCATTGTGACTCTGGAGCCAAATCAATACAACACAAGAGGTCACGTGTCACCAGCGAAGCTTTAATCTTGGGCTGGATGACTTCCAACTATTTTAACTTCTTAAAATAACCTGATATTTACGCAAATCCCCCAGTTGTTTAAGTGCTGATGAAGTGTCCTTGAGCAAGACACAGCCCCCACTTATAGAAATACTGTCCAGGTCACATAAAGGTCAAACTGAACCATTCAGAAAATGAGAAATAATCTGACATCACCAGCATGCTGTCACTTGAATCACTCAGTTTGCTGAATGTACAGCTAAACACTACGTCTGAATGACAGCTGAAATGCAAGAGTTTGTGACAGACTCATGAGTTCCAGCTGGAAAGCAGACATGTGCTCTGCGCCACGCGCTCAGTGACGGGTGCTGCAGTGTTTGCCATCCACAGGAGGCGTGAGGAGGAGTGTCAAAGCAAATCATTTGGCACAAAAGGCATAAACACTTTTAAACAGTCCAGACATCGCTGCACCTGAAATAACAGCAAGGCCAAATCCGCATGTTGCTGAATTGTCACAAGGCTGCGCCCGTTTGTTGACTGAAACTGTAAACCAACAAGAGTGAGAAAAATCAATCCCTAGTTATCAGTGAATTTAACCGGTAACACTATACTTAGCTATTTAGCATTTATAATCAGGTATAAACACTTCATAAATGTTATTATTGTAAGCATATGACATATGAAATATGATTACAACCATGAACAAATTCAATTAAACTTATAAATGTGTTCAAAACTCATGAAGACACGAGGAGCTTTAAGGTTCATTCTTGACGTCAAAAATAATAGTTTAACGGGAAAAAACTGCATCTCACGGTATCAGTGGATAGTATTTGCTTTTTTTTGTCATGGAGAGTGAAGAGGAAGTATTTATGGACAAGATTTTGAAAATATTTATAATAAAATATAAAGTAATGTATTTATTAGGGCTGTCAATCGATCAAAATATTTAATCAAGATTAAAATGTACCTTTAAAGGGAGATTTGTCAACTATTTACTACTCTCATCAGTGGACAAATATGCTTGCTTTATGCAAATATTTTTATTATTGGAAATCAATTAACAACACAAAACAATGACACATATTGTCCAGAAACCCTCACAGGTACTGTATTTAGCATAAAAAATATGCTCCAATCATAACATGGCAAACTGCAGCCCAACAGGCAACACCAGCTGTCAGTGTGTCAGTGTGCTGACTTGACTATGACTTGCCCCAAACTGCATGTGATTATCATAAAGTGGGCATGTCTGTAAAGGGGAGACTCGTGGGTACCCATAGAACCTATTTTCATTCACATATCTTGAGGTCAGAGGTCAAGAGACCCCTTTGGAAATGGCCATACTAGTTTTTCCTCAGCAAAATTTAGCGTAAGTTTGAAGCGTTATTTAGTCTCCTAGCTTTAAAATTGAGCCCGCTACAACCTAAAAATCGCAAGTTGCATTAATGCGTTAAAGAAATGAGTGGCGTTAAAACAAATTTGCGTTAACGTTATCGTGTTAACTTTGACTGCACTACTATTTATACATTAATAAATATTTTATATTCATGTTTTATATGACTACAACTGTGTTTTATCTGCAATTGTTCATTATCTCTTCATACAACAAGTATGATGCTTCAAATGCTGACTTAATAACACTTTTTATTACTTTGTTTACCAACATATACAAACAAAAGTCCAACTGTAAACACAATGTCCAATATCTAAAACAGACAACAAATCAAACAGTTCAAAAACTAAAAAAAAGGGTTAGTCTACAGTAAGTGAGTCAGAAAATGTACACAACAAACATACATTACTAGTAATTAAATACAGTAATAACACTTAAAATGCCCTGCTTACAGCTACAATTTCATTCCCTATATGGAGGCATATGTACACTATGGTAGTGTCAATGCAGCAGAGGCATTGCGGACAGGCCTGACGGATCGACACGACACGGACGAAGGCAGTCTGCTCTTTTATGAGCGCGACTACAATGCTACAAGCTCCCCTCCCTTTTTTCACCAGTGGAAACAAGTGATCACACCGTATCCTTTTACATCTCTGATGGGTTTTTCAGCCATGTTGCGCTCTGCTGTAATGGAACATCCACTCCATGAAAATACACATGGCAAGCTGTTTTAAGATATCAGCCTGTCTTTCCTTTTTTTTTTTTTTTTTTTTTTTTTTGTCATTTTCCCATCAAAGAACTGCTGGAAAATCTGTCAGAGTTTTCCGCTCTTTGTGCCAAAGTAGTGTATTTTATTAATATTTGAAGATATGCAAATGAAAATGTTCCTTACACATTTTAGTGATTTTCTTAACAGCTAAATCTTTAAACTGGTGTCAAAGTGGTTAAGTGTACTTTGATTTCAACTTACGATAGAAAGACAAACGTTTGTATTTACCATATATGACAGCGTTGTAATATTATTCTGAAGGAATGTTTTTTATTTATGAAATATGACTGAATATCAATGATAAATTAAGCAATATTGCTATAATAATAAATTAAAAAAACCTCTGGAAAGTGAATCACTTTAGCCTTTGAGTGATAAAAACACAGGCAGCAGGTAAACTGATGTTTTCCACTTCAATGCCAACACTTCAACTTACTGTGTGTTGATTGACGGGTGTTGACTTATCTCGAAAGTGAGAAAATTAGAGATTGTAGCGTTGTAGCTTTCAACGTAAATAATTCATCTTACAGAATATGTGGTAAAGTCTTTGACCGCACATGCCTCTGTGCCAGCGCTGCCTCCCAAACTAATGATATAGCTGGATATATATAGTCTGGCTGGTTGTAAAGTCAAGTTTCTTTTTATATGTTAACAGTTCCTCCGACGTCTGTGAGAGGGTTGTTGGCTGCACACATGTTCAGAAGCACAGCTGTTGGCATTGTCTAAAACAATGTCAGAATGTGTGTGATGGAAATCTTTGGAGGCAATCCCCTCACTACCAAACAGTTGGAATAGTCTTCACAAGCTGTTTGGAAAAAAACATGATGGTCGTTTTATGCTCGTTGGAGCAGTAAAAGTGGCCCTGGTGACTTCAGTCATTTGTCAAAGTGCTGACACAGAACTACGGGGGCATACTCACTGTATCTGGAGGTCCTGCATACTTTAATAGTGCTTGCGAGGAAGCGGTTACTGAGTTTTATTTTCGGGTGAAGCTTCACCTCGTAAACTAGTCATCACATAGTAAAGTATTCAAATGTATACGCTATTATTACTTCTATTTTGCCACTTTTGACCTGTGTGGTTTTAATGTAGGTTTTTGCTTTGTTTGATTTAAAAAAAAAAAAATCGGTTTAGTGTCACTTTTGTTATGTGTAACATTACTGCAACTTTATTTATTTGCAATTAATGTGTGGGTTTGGCAGTTTCACATTTTAATTTACTCTGTCTCTGATTAAGAGATAAATACCAGGGCTGTCAGTCGATTAAAATATTTAATCACGCTTCATTGTATGATTGTCCGTTGTTAATCACAAATTAATCGCGCATTTTTTATGTGTAACTGGAGCAAACCAGTTTAAGCAATGTGAATTTCTAGACTGGAAAATACAGAAACATCTCTTAAACCACTCAACAATCACATATCTTCAGTTACCGTCAACCGTCAAGTTTCCGTCTGGATTGGCTTGACTGTATATTTTCTTAACAATATTGTCTCTTTGCACAATATCGATCTTTTTAAGAAGGAGAACCCTCTCCAGCTCCTCCATTGCCTTGACGATGAAACAACAGCAATATCATGCTATTCTCATTTGAATAAATTACACCGACAGCACGAACTATAGCTCTCACACATGTGCCGTGACCTACATCCACAGCTCTGTACATGTGACCTCATGTTGAATCGCTTTCTCTTCCCTGAGCATTCAAATCCCAATTCTGACATCTGTCAGAGGAGGCAGGAGCAAAAGTTGAAGAAGAGGACATGTGATTGCATAACCATGCAGTATTTAAATCTTCTTCACCTTGGTGATGGCATTGCATCAAATAACTTCACTCAGGACGGTGCTTTTTGGCACTTGAGTCAGGCCTCATGCGTGGGCCCCAGAGCGCGGCGGAGCAGGTGTCTCCAGAAAACCTCCCAGCGTTTCACTGACAGTCGGATGTGTCGGCGGGGCCCACGGTTACTTTGCCTGATGGACGAGGCCGCGGAGCCGAGTCCTGGGAGAAACACACACCGCATACATCAGGATCTCATTACTGGCTCTCTGCACATATACACTGTGTCATATAAAGTTTAGGTCCCGGGCTATGTTGTCACTTTTTCTGATTTGCGCTTTTTTTCCTATATGTCCAAGAGACCTAATGCATGCATTCAGAAAATCTGAGCACATTATCTCCTTTCATGAGATTCCAACATGCAGTCATCCAAAATTACTTAATCACATTTAGCGCTTTATTTACTAAAGCCTTCACATGTAAAACCTGAATGAATGCAGCATTTTCCAGGTCAGAGTTCTTCCGGATTTATTCAGACCATTCCCACAAATGTAGTCAGTCACAGTTTTCCAGTCAGAAATCCAAACAAATTTTGCCTACTGTGCTGTCTGGTCAAATCATTTACATCAAACTGGTTGTGCAGCCGCATGTTGTGTTCCAAACCCTTACCAAAATGAAGTTTATTCAAGTGTGCTATTAGTATACTTCTTTTGAACTTAAAATAAGAGGGTATACTTTCAGTTTACTTTTTATGTACTTATCAGAGATATACTTAACAAAAGTGTACTTAAGTATACTTGGCTCATACTGACAAGTATACAGAAAAGTCTAAGTATACTTGGCTTAAACTGACAAGTATATATAAAAGTCAAGTATACTTGGCTCATACTGACAAGTATACAGAAAAGTCTACGTATACTTGGCTTATACTGACAAGTATACAGAAAAGTCTAAGTATACTTGGCTTATACTGACAAGTATACAGAAAAGTCTAAGTATACTTGGCTTAAACTGACAAGTATATATAAAAGTCAAGTATACTTGGCTCATACTGACAAGTATACAGAAAAGTCTACGTATACTTGGCTTATACTGACAAGTATACAGAAAAGTCTAAGTATACTTGGCTTATACTGACAAGTATACAGAAAAGTCTAAGTATACTTGGCTTAAACTGACAAGTATATATAAAAGTCAAGTATACTTGGCTCATACTGACAAGTATACAGAAAAGTCTACGTATACTTGGCTTATACTGACAAGTATACAGAAAAGTCTAAGTATACTTGGCTTATACTGACAAGTATACAGAAAAGTCTAAGTATACTTGGCTTAAACTGACAAGTATATATAAAAGTCAAGTATACTTGGCTCATACTGACAAGTATACAGAAAAGTCTACGTATACTTGGCTTATACTGACAAGTATACAGAAAAGTCTAAGTATACTTGGCTTATACTGACAAGTATACAGAAAAGTCTAAGTATACTTGGCTTAAACTGACAAGTATATATAAAAGTCAAGTATACTTGGCTCATACTGACAAGTATACAGAAAAGTCTACGTATACTTGGCTTATACTGACAAGTATACAGAAAAGTCTAAGTATACTTGGCTTATACTGACAAGTATACAGAAAAGTCTAAGTATACTTGGCTTAAACTGACAAGTATATATAAAAGTCAAGTATACTTGGCTCATACTGACAAGTATACAGAAAAGTCTACGTATACTTGGCTTATACTGACAAGTATACAGAAAAGTCTAAGTATACTTGGCTTATACTGACAAGTATACAGAAAAGTCTAAGTATACTTGGCTTAAACTGACAAGTATATATAAAAGTCAAGTATACTTGGCTCATACTGACAAGTATACAGAAAAGTCTACGTATACTTGGCTTATACTGACAAGTATACAGAAAAGTCTAAGTATACTTGGCTCATACTGACAAGTATACAGAAAAGTCTAAGTACACTTGGCTTATAGGCCTACTTACTTAATCTTTTGATTAAGATATACTTAGGAAAGGTATAATTAAGTATTCTTGCCTTGTAGGCCTACAGAAAAGAATACTTTTTGGTGGAGTAGCCTACTAAAGTGTGTGAGAGTTTGTAAAAGGATGTTTTTATATGAATTTACTTCAATTGATCATGTTTTTTTAATTATCCGTTCACCATAAAGGTATGCGAGAACAACACATTTTATTTATTTTTTTTAATCTTTTAATCTCATCACAAATCATCAAGTCAAATAGCAAAAGGAGAAAGTCTCTTTAAGTAATACATAAACCATTGGCTAAGTACTATAAGTTAAAATATACAAAGTATACTTTCATGAACTACAAAGCAGAGATGCTCACAAGTAATTTTATAAAAAGTCCAAGTCAAGTTTGAAGTCTTTAACATACTCTCTTACTCACGCTTTCAAAGCAGTCTTTACTATCGCCTGCATATCGTTTTCTGAGCCACGCATTGTACTACAATGAATGCATGAGGAATATTTACTTGGGCTTTCTCACAGCGTTGAATGTTGAGAAATATCCGCCGACCTATTGCCTTAAAGAGTTGTGTAGAGGGGTTGAATGAGTGTTAATTTGTTTCGGATAAAAGGAGTGAACGCCGGTCACAGTCTATTGACGCAGAATGGCTCATAAATCACACTTATGCAGTGATTTCACTTAATCCTCGGTGCATTCTTTATACAGCATGCTCATCCAAATCGCCCCTGTGTTGCTGAGCCAAAAGTATACTTCTCCCTGGCTGAAAGCTGTTGGCTTTGGCCCGCTGCATCAACCCGATTCAGTCCTGACTGAAAAATGTCAGCTGCAGCCACTGCTTTTTTGTAAGAGTAGCTGATTTATTTCAAAATAAAGGAAAACGCATCAGCTATTAAGAATTTGTTCCACCCTCCTAATGGGGTGAGAGATTCTCAAGATTAAAGCGGATGTTTTGGTGCTGAGTTGGTCAGCTTTCCGGCATGTCAGGGAAGCATGTAGTCCAGCTTCATTACATCTGGTCCTTAGTTTGATCTATCGAGGAAGCTTTTTTAAATTATTTTTATAGCCTCTCTGCTTGATTTAACAGTGGACAATAAATAAGAGTAGGGGGATGTCATGGAACAAATCTTTCAAGAGCTGCACTCAAACTCACGACATTACTCTTATATGGTATCCAGTTGCCTGCTGTACCAAAGAAGGGCCCTAGAAGGGCAACTTTAACAGTAACACATAACTCATTTAATGAAAGCTGACATTTCTTGGAAAGGGGTAACTTCTTGTGGTGAGGTGCCCCCCACACACTTCTTTATATCCAGCAACCTCATATCAACTGCATTTTTTCCACGAAGGAGCCAGTGAAATGTGAATGAGACACTCTCTCTCTCTTCCTGGCTTGGGTAGGAGGAACACTCATGGTTAGTCATTTCAATTCAACAACCAGTTTCAAGACGTATGTTTTCACTGTGATTTACATTTTCCGTTTAAAAGTCGTTCTCGTGTACTTGCCTCTTGTATAGTTGGACTTCGCCTGCAGTGTTTCAGCTTACGCAGCTCTTCTATAAAACAGTTCATTTTATTTTGATTTCATGCATCTATTAGTTCTTTTTTTTTTTTTTACATTTAGGCTACCAGATTGTTTATGATTGAATATATGATATGAAGGTTTGAGACACACAGCTAAAGTCCCCCTCTTCTCATAAATAGCTTATCTTTTACTTCACTTAATGTTTGACCTTCACTGTGCAGAGTGATGTATGTGCAGAGCTGGACACTAGACGGCTGTTTTCATATTCAGCTGCTGAAGGAGGAAAGTTTCTCTGTATACTCAACTTAAATCTGAGTTGAACACACCATTGCACATGCATGATTTTGTGACATCACCAATCGTTTGGAAACCAATCATGGTCCAGTGTGCAGCTGGTGTGATGTGGAAACTTGAAACCTGAAGCAAACAGGCTTCTCAATGAAGTATGAAGTATTCAGCAGTTAAACTTTTAAAAGTAATCTTATTTGTATATTAATATATTTGTGGTTTTTAATTAGGGAACAGGAGTAGATGTGCTTTTAATTATTTATAAATAGTTTATTAAATGTTTTTGTTGAAAAACCATATGAGACAAATTATTGTTCAAAGCAGATTGTTTTATATGTGTATATATATATATATATATATGTCTTTTGATACCATACTTTTGTAATAATGAAATCACCACAAATTGTCCTCTGACTAAAGACAGTAAGAGTTTTACTTCTTACAACAACAATAAAGTAGTAGATATACTGCACAATCTTAAAATAAGAAATGATGCGTTGTTACTTTTAAATGCATGTATTAACCATGTATGTAATCTCTGTCCTACCTCGTGTAATGATGGCATTTTATTCCCCTTCTTAAAAGGAGACTACAGCATTAGGATGAAATAAAGAATGTAACCTGGCTTGAATCAACTAAATGCTAGTTAGTTAGTTAGTTAGATGGATAGATTTATTTTGCACGTTACAAATAATAAGAAAACAAAACAAGAATAACCAATAAAATAATTAATATTAGATAATAATAATTTAATAATAATAATATTAATAATAGTGAACAGTAAACATATATAGCAAATTCTAAATATCTAAATAAATAAATGTTATTCGTCCAAAAAGGAGTAGGCAGAAGTAAACACTCGTATGGCCCTATACCCTTTCTATAACTTAAATAATGAACATATTTATCACACATACATATATTTAACTCACAATACACTTCATTGTACATAATGACCAATAAAAAAATCCTTAAATTGTCTCCACCTTCTATGAAATCAGGTAACAAAGACAAACCAGCCCAGTAAATGCTTCATCTGCTATCAGCATTGAGCTTGACTGAATGTAACGATTGCTTTTGGCTAATAAACCAGTCTGATGAAGGTATTTGTCAAACGGTTGCATGAAACAGAGTTGGACATACATCAATGTTGTCTTTGGCTACTTTGTAAAGGTGCTGTGGGATTTAAAATAGCTAACACATGTATTCAAACTGTTCAGCTAACAGAGCTTCACCACTTTGAAGCGATCCAAAGTGACTTGCACATACTATACTTAACTGAGCATTATTCCCTTGAGCCCCTTTACACTCTTTGTCTTTGGTATTCGGACATAAAGGGCTTCCTGAGCTACTTTACTTTATGTTTGCAGACAAGCATGTCCTCTCCTCAAGGTTATTTGGTTGTAAAGGACATGAGGGCTGAAGCATTATGGGACCTGTAAAAAGAGAGACAACCCCCCCCCCCCAAAGGTTGAACGGTCACGGGACCTCATTGACCTCCTTTTCAGGGGTCTCTGGGTTTCAAAGAAAAATAATCAAATGCTGCTTGGTTTGGCGAGGACGTTCCATATAGGCGACATATCAGACATGTTTTTTGCAGACGAAACAGAAAATACATGTGCGCACAATAAAAATTCAAACAGATTTGTGATTTACATTATGTGCCACGGGGAAATGTATTCTGTTTCTCTCATCTGAGGGAGCTGCGTTCGGTGTATCTTTATTTCCCTCTGGAGTTGGCAAGAGGAAATTGTTTGAGATATTCTTTTTTTGCTGAAATTGAAGTGAGCATGAGTGAGGAAAGGTAATGAGTGGAGCTGTTTCCACCTATGTTACTTTCAGCTGAGGAATGGCACGTCTCTGAGAGGAGAACGTCTACATAACTCAGTGTTTCCGTGAGCCAACTCGTACAGATGTAATTGTGTATTAACTGATTCTTTTTGGGACTTCATAAATATGCGCCTGTTTTGGTAGCTGATGTTGATACGGGGCGGGACTCCCTGTGAAGTAAGATGGAAGGCCAGCATGGTGAGCCTGTGGAACAGGTTTCTGGGTTTCTTGTCTGTTGGAGGTTGAATGGGTATCGGAAATACTTGATTTACTAGAAGAACGTGGACTGGAAGAACACTTTTTTTCAAAAAGCAACTGTGGAGGTGGAGGAGTTTAAATACCATGTCCGGACTAAATGCATACAATCATGGGCAGAAGAAATCTGGCCAAAGCCAAAATTGAGACCTTACTGTTTATTTAAGAAAGATTACTAATGTGAAAAATATGTTAAAAGTCAGAGTTCACTTTACGCACAGTTAAGATGTGGTATATTACCACTACATGTTGAAACAGGAAGACACAGAGGTGTAATTGAACACGAAAGACTGTGTCAGTATTATGAACTAAATGAGGTTGAGAACGAAATTCCTTTCATTTTATTATCATGATTTACAACAAATATTATTTGAAAAAGTTCCTGTCCTGGTTTATATTTGATAGTAATGGAGACTAGAGCCTTTATTTTGAAAATCTTTTTGACGATGTTTCTGAATATCTTTCTAAAGCCTGGGACAGGAGGAGAAAAGTAACATACGATAGATAAATTCTTCAGACTCTGCTGCCTTTTTTGTCATGATTGGATTTGTGTTTGTGTCTTGTGCTCAGGGGGGCTGTGATTGTATCCTCGAGTATTATTTGTGGGAGGTTCACGTTTATGTCTGGAGGATGTTTATGTTTGGATGATGTTGGTGTGTGCTGTTAAATGATGGTAGGCTAACATACTGAAAGATTTTATTTGTTGTTTTAGTTAATGCGTCTGAATAATCCCATGAGGGATGGGTTACATAAATGACCAGACATGAAAATAAATTATCCATTCATTCATTCAACTGTGAAAAACCTGATTGATGCCAGAGTGCCTGCCTCTTGGAGAACCTTTAATTTTGGGAAATGGATTATTTAGCCTGTTAAAGTTGTCTTGGAGGGCATATGGGTCATTAAGTACCAATATCTAACTACATTCTTACAGTGTTTAATTTCAGTTACACTTCTACTACTTCTTACTGCTACTAAAAACGTAGTCCAGTGATGCTTGACTGCATCATCATTTTGGAGTAAAAAAAAAATCACTTTTTTTTTATAGAATAGAGAAAGCTTTATTGTCATCGTATTAAATATGACAAGATTCACAGTTTGACACTTCTGGTCAGTGCTTTAAAACAAATACTTGACATGATTAAACGAGACAGATAAAACATATAACAGGTAAAACACACACACAGTTATAAAGCAAATAAAACAGATAAAGTAGATGTAATAAATAAATATAAACAGAGGTATTACACTAGAGGAAAAAAATAGGTAAAATAGATGTAATGTAAACAGAGGTAATTGCACTTGTAAAATAGGTATAGCTATAATAAATAAAATGTAAACAAAGGTAGTTGCACTTGAGGTATATATTGCATCGAAGGATATATTTCACATTCAATGTATTAATATATATATTATGCACATACAATACATAACCAGCAGGGAGTGCTGTCCACCAAGACTCATAACTGTTTACCAGCTGTCTGTAAAGTCCCTGACATTTGTACATGTTAAACAGAAGAATGTTGTTCTGTAACAGTGTTAAATTCAGTCAAAATGAGACAATGAAATGACTTTGTTGCCCAGAACAACAGTTAGGCTTACTTTTATAAGCTTCAGATAGATAGATAGATAGTAACTTTATTAATCCTGAGGGAAATTCAAGTTTCCAGCATCACAGTTCCATAGTGCAAAACATGTAAACAAGTTAGTGCAAAGTACAAAGTACAAAAAAAATAAACATAATCTAACAATTCCTTTTATATGTATGTGTACACATACTTGGCCAATAAATCTGATATCTGATTCTGAAAGGACCACTGCGCATGCGTGTGGCACCCTATAGTCGTGCGTTTCCTGTTACCAAATAAGGGCATCGCAGAGAGGAGAGAATAATCAACAAGAGGTCTCACTCAATCCCAGGTTGTGGCACCGAGAAACAACATCTTTGCGAGATTATGGCGTCCTGATAAAAAGTATTTTATGTTTTGAAGGTTTACTTGGGTCAAATCACCAACGAACTAACTGTACTGTTGCTATCCTTCGCTCAAAACCGAAAGCAATGCACTGTAGCACTGTATTTTGATGTATCTTGCAGAGCATAGACGATCTTTGCAGCCCGCCTGCCTCCAGAGGTTCTTCCAGGAAGCAGCTGATGGAGACCATCCTCGGGTCCAGGCGTGGCCTTCAGATGGGTGTGGTAACTTGTGCAAGGAAGTTTTTCTTTCTACAAGGAGTTTGACAGGCGAGAACACATGTTGAATGAAACCTTGACTAAAATCTGAAGAACAAGAAGTACAGGAACATTAACTCCAGGTGGCATATTGAAGACTTGGCTTGCCATCATAGGTCAAGGGTTGAGGGGTCTCTGAGGGAATACAGCTCTCTGATCAAGGTAAATATCAGGTGTTTCAGAAGATTTTAAGGTCTGCTTTTTATTGTTTGTCATAGGTGAGTATAATAACATGACCTTAAAAATCATCTTTGTCCTATTTTGTTTGCTTTTGGGGCCAGTTGTTTATAAACTGGAAAAAAAAAAGTTTGGAAACTTGTGTTTGGTGGATTATTTCTCTGTTGTTACAATGCTTATTGG